>PVKA01018228.1:0-38503 GCA_004027165.1 Ctenomys sociabilis
TTTTTTTTTTTTTTTTTTTTTTAAGACAGGTTTTGCTGTGTAGTTCAAGCTGCTCTTGCACTCACTTTGTAGCCCAGGCTTACCTCAAACTCATAGTGACCCTCTTGCCTCAGCCTCCTGAATGCTAGGATTATAGGCTATATTAATCTTGTATATATAAACAGCACAATGAAAAGTCACTTACTCTGCTCCTTTCAAAAGAAGTGAAGGAAACCAGTTATTTTGCATTTCTCATGTTCCTAGAAATCTAATCCAGGGGTGAAGAGGAACTGTTAAATTTAGTATACTCTGCATGTGAATCTTCTTCCTGAAAGATATGGAAGGGTCTTGATCTATACATATGTATCTCCTGTGCTCTCTACCCATGTATAAGTTAATGAATATGCCTATGAACTCTGTTACATCTTCATTTCCTTAAGCCAGAATAAGGCATATTTTAGTGATGTGTACCTCATAATCATTCTTGCTTGCAGTAGTGCTAGGATTAGCTGATCATAAAGCTCAGTGTTTTGTACCTCATGGTGGCATATGTATAGAATACAAAGATCTACAAAAATATTAACATTTAAGTTAACCTTACATTTGTATTAATGATGCTGTTCATTTGAAAGTACTTAAGTATGTCATAGAATGAAATAAGTACGATATAGTTGATGTCATCATCTGTAAGATCTAAATCATGGATTCAAACCAGGGGATGGGCACGCAGCTGGGGGGATAGCAGGGAGGAGGGGGACAAACCAACCAGGGACTGAAAATACGGCAAGTGTACTGAACACCTACAGACATTTTTCATGCCATTATTTCCTGATAATTAAATAATAACTGCATGTATTGCCATTATGTTATGTATTTGACGTGATCTAGGCATGACGTGATCTAGTGTCTGGGAGGATGTGTGTAGGTTATACAAATACTATATGTGGTATATAAGTGATTTGAGCATCCACAGAGTTTGCTATCTTCGGGGCATCCGAATACTGACCCCCCCTCCACTGCCATGGATGCCAATCAAGTGACAACCAGCATTGTTGGTTGGTATCAAGATTTTCAGCCAAAGGATAGAAATAACTGATACAAAAATTAGAGAACTTGATCAAGTAAAAGCATTATCTTGAATTTGAATTTTAAGTATTGGTATGAACTTTTTCCTGCTATTTAAAGATGTGTTTTCCCATCTATATTGCAAAAGCTTGGAAAGAATAACAGAACCACAGGGACGGGAGCCAGTCAGTAAGATCTGATCCCCAGGCAGCTTCTGTACTCAGAAGCAGCAAGGATCCCATTGTGAACTAGTGAGTGACTCCTTCTCAGTGTGGAGAAGAAGAGAACAGTGTATTGTAACAAAAAGAGAGGATCTCACAAAGGATAACAAAATATAGTTCCCGCTAGTTCACTGCAGTGGAGCCTATGGATGTAGCCATTGGTTGATCATTCACCCAGTGTGCACAAGGCCATGGTTCGGCCCCCAGCACTGTAGGAGAAAGCAGTAATGGCAGTGAAAACAATAATAATAGGCAGTGGTGCCAGATTGAAAGAGTTTACAGTGCCTGAGGGTTGGGTAACGTGAACATCAAATGAACAATGACAGCAGTTAAATCAGCTTGAGTTAGCAAAAATCCTTGAATTCATAGGATACTAAATACAAGGAGCAGAAAATACAAAGCAAAAACTCATTGACCATCATTGTGGATTTCTGCAGCATCAGCTTGTTAACTCTGAAAGCTGATGATTGATAAAACTTGAAAACAAGCGCTCATAGTCTTTTAGCATAAGCTGTTCAAGGAAACCACATTCCTGATACCAGCATGGTTGCTGAAATTTTGTTGTGAAGTCTAAACTTGCTGATAAGATTTTTAAGTTTACTTACTTAGTATTTGTGCTTTGAGATTTTCGAGTATGCTTTAAATCAATGGCACTATTAAATCACTATTATTGCTGATATAGTTGTACATTTTATTACTTTCTTGAGTGTTTCTGGTTGCATTTCCCCATCTAGCATATACAGATTGACTCATGTTTGTCCTGTGCTGGTCTAACTTGCTTTGTGTTGCACTCGTAGCAGTATCCTGTTGTGAACCAGCTGTCTTCCGGTCTTGGAGGATTGAGTCTTCAGAGCTCCCCACAACCAGAAAGCCTGAGGCCTGTGAACCTCACACAGGAGAAGGATATTTTACCCACGACTCCTGTTTGGGCTCCTGTACCTAACTTGAACATGGACCTCAAAAAGTTAAACTGCAGCCCAGAGTAGGTATTTGTGTATTTCATAATCTTGAAAGTAATGTGCTTTGCTAAAAGCAGTATATACTGATGACTTTCAAAGATGGTAAAAACAGTATAGTATCATTTCCTTTATGGGAAGTTTTGTTTAGTTTGTGTAGAAGTCAATGGAAAACTTAGTTTCAGTTACCTGTTTCTCTTCCCACCTTTGTCTCAGTCCTGTCCCATTCTCCTGTCACCTAGTGGTAATTAGGAGTCTAAGCATGAGAGTCTGAGAAATCCTGACCCTCCAGAAGCAGCTATGAGACTCCTGGCAGCTCGCTTACCCGCAAAATCTAAGTGTTAGCTGTAACACATGAACACATTTGAGTGTCCTTCAAAGGTTTGGCACCTTCATTGTTTCAGATCTTCAAATTTCTAGATTTGGGAATATTTGCAGTCTTTCTGGCTGGACGTCCCTAAACTGAAATGTTCCAAAATGTAGAACATTTTGTTTACCCAGAAAATTTTGGATTTTGAAGCATATCAGATTTCATATTTTTGGATTAGGGGATGCTTGACCCTATAATACTAAGGCCTACATACAAGATAGTAATTGAGGACACACTATGTGCCCCCAAACTAGTAAGAGAAAGAAATCAGAGCAGTGAGTGTAGGTGGAGGACAACTGCCTTTGGCTGAAGGTTGATACAAGTTTCCCCATAGCTGACATTTGTATGGACTGACTGGAATGAGGAGCACAGGGGTCTGGGCCCACCCTAGAGTGTCCCACAGGATCTGGCCAGGGGCCAGGGCATAAAACAGGACAGCATAGTCTGGAGGGCCAAAGGGTCCTACATAGCATCAGCCACTCTTGCACAGTGCCTCTCCTGTCCCAGGCTTCTGCTGATGTAGCTGCTTCAATGGCTGCTGGCTCCATTATGGACTCTTCTTACACAGCCTTCCTAAGATGAAAATGCTCATCAGGGGAAGAAACTGCTACAGCGGCGCAAGTGCTCTCATCTCAAGGGGGAGAGTAGGCGAGGTCACAGCCCACTGGGGGAAGTCAGAAAAACTAGGAGGAAGGAGGCACCCTTGGTGGTGGGAGAGGGGAGAAGGGCCAGGTAGAAGCACTATAGCTGAGAGTCAGGTGGACAAGGCCAGAAAGCAAGAAGACCCTTTAAGATGGAGAAGTCTGCCTTGGGTGGGGATGTAGCCCAGTGGTGAGTGCTTTTGATCCCTAGAACATCAAAAAAATGAGTGAGGGTGGGAGGGCAATATGACCTGTGCTCATGTTTTGTCCTTATCCTTTGTATCCTACAGGTGCTCCTAATAGTCATTTTTTTCCCCACATGCTGTCCTATCCACCATGAAAAGTTTCATTCCTTAATTCAGGTTTTTAGATACCTGTTACTAATGTTTATTTAAAATAAACAGGGCCTTCCTGCTCCTAGTTACAGCATGCCCAGATGACTCACATTACCCCATAAATACTGAACTATCTTATCTGCAACGTGTTTTTTTGGGGGGTAGTGTGTGTGTGTGCACATGCGTGCATGCATTTGGCTGGCTTAGCCCACCCTGGGTCTGGGCTGGTGGTCCCTATGCTTGTCTAAGTAGGCACAGTTTAGACCACTGAGCTATCTTGCTGGCCTCTTGCAGTTTTTCTAACAGCTAGCACACTCAGCATTGCTTGCTTCTTTCAGCTCCTTCCGGTGTACTCTGACAAATATCCCACAGACACAGGCGTTGCTGAATAAAGCCAAGCTTCCTTTGGGACTGCTGTTACATCCCTTCAGAGACCTGACGGTAAGGTAGACATTATAAAATATGGTGGGTTCTGAAGCATGCTTGTGTTCAAAGGGTATAGATCTTATATTTTCTTAGAATTTTCATCTTTGATTTGGAGTTAAAAGTAATCATTTCTGACCAATTCAAATGAACAGTTTTTGAGGAGCTACTTTGTGGCAGTCTCCACAGTAAGCATTGTTAGCACAGCGGTAACTATGGAAATTTGGGTGAAAGTCTCAGTGCCATCAGGAAAGAAATTGGAGGCAGCGTAGAAGATGGCTTAACTTTAGTAGCAGGCCTTCATGAAATAGTGCTGTCTGTCTGGAGAGGAGAGCTATGAGATGGTTCCCACTAAGCAGATGACCTTACAGTGACTCCAGATACTCCAGTCTGTGAAGTAAAACATTTTCAGTTTGCTTGGCTTGACAGAGTCTTACACCTCTTCTGGTGTCGCAGACTTGTTATATTTACACTAATTAAAAAAAAAAAAAAATACAAAAGTAAAAATAATAGATAAAATAAATTTTTAAAAAGCCAAGAAAAATATTGGAGCTAGAAACAGTTTGTTTCCGTTTCTTAGGTCATGTTTCTGCCCCCCATTCACTCAGCCTTTTTTGTATTTTCTAAGTGAAATAGAAGGGTGCTTTCCCAGGCTGAGCCTGTTTAATTAAGTCACAGTGGCTTGCTTTTCGCCTCAGTCCCCAAGGGGACACTGTCATCACATACAGTAGTCAGTTGAAGCAGAGGCAATGGGTGCCTGTCTTCCTGTGTGTTTGTCACTGTGATGGAATTCAGTGATGCTCCACCACGGAGTTACATCCATATCCCTAGTCCTCCTTAGTTTTTGAGACAGTCTTGCTAAATTGTCCGGGCTGGACTGGAACTTGGAATCCCCCTGCCTCAGCCTCCATTGTTGCTAGGATTACAGGCATGCTCTACCTGGCCTCATTATAAGGATGTTCTTGCCCGGGCTATGCTTCTTTCTCCTTGTCACCTGCTTGAATCTAGCTGATGAACTTCTACTTATACGTGTGATTTTCTTGGCCAGCCACACTTCCCTATAAACTTTTACTACATTTGGTGTGACTTTGCTTAAGGATTAGCTTACAGTTTGTGATCAAAAAAAAAGTGAGAAAACTTGATAGGAGCCCCGTGTATCACCAGATCTGAATACTGTACTCTGTATAAAACTACACAACTCAACAATACTCTGTTCTTCTGTATGTGGAGCAGAGGACCATGAGTTTATTTCGCACAGGGGCACTATAACATCTCTTTTTTCCCTTTGCAGCAATTACCAGTGATAACATCAAATACCATTGTGCGGTGCCGATCTTGTCGAACATATATCAACCCTTTTGTGTCCTTCATTGATCAGCGTAGATGGAAATGCAACCTGTGCTATAGAGTTAATGATGGTAATCTCCCAATTCTTTTTTTTTTTTCCCCTATATTTAATATAGGGTCTACAGGGTCTTACTATGTAGATTGGACTCATAGTGATTCTCCTGCTTTCAGCCTCCCGACTGCTGGATTACAGGCTTGTGCCACCATGGCCAGTTTCCATTGCTGTGTCAGCACCCCTTGCAAGGGGGCTGGCACAGCAGGCTGAGAATCAAACCCCAGTTACTGTGCTCTGCCTAAGCAGGTGCTTTCGTCCTCTGAACTATCAAGCTGGCCCCATCTCCCAATTCTTAAAATCAGTGTTTGAATATAATTTTCAGACACTTACTGCTTTCCTTCTTGCTGTAAAAAAGCTGTAGGAACAGATCTTTTGGATCTGTTTTTTAACAAATGCCTGAAGGGTTTTGTTTTTGTGCTAAGTGTCCCCAGAGCTGTTGGTGAACTCTTAGGTCTTGATGATGAAGGCATTTAATTCTGGGCTTGTTAACTATGTTTGCACTCAATTCCTCCTCTTCTCCAGTTCCTGAAGAGTTTATGTATAACCCCCTTACACGCTCTTATGGAGAACCTCACAAACGACCTGAAGTGCAGAATTCAACTGTGGAGTTCATTGCATCCTCAGATTACATGGTAACAATTGGTGTTACATTATTCCTGGGATACATTTGTGTAGGCCTTTTCAAGTTTCTTGGCCAGATTTCGGAAGTTCTCATAGTATTAATTTTTAAAATTTTATTGTAAGTTAATAGAGAAATTTGGCACTTAACAAATATTTTAGTTGATCTAGAAAAATGTATTATATCACTAAGAAGTGTTAGTACTGTAATGTTTTTTATGATGAGCACCAGAAACTAGTGTTTATTCCCACTTGGATTTGACTGCTTGCCTAGAATGGGAGAATACTTTATCATGTAACATTAAAGAGGTGGGGAGATGGCTCATTAGAAGCGCAAGAGCCTGAGTTCAATTCCTAGTTCTGCCCAAAAAAAAGGAAGAAAAATTAAAAGAACTTCAAACAGAAAAATGGATATTTTTGCCCCAAAGTGTAGTTTTCAAGGTCTTGAAAATATCACAATGTTCTGTTTCACCCAGTACAGACATAAGGATATCCAATGTTAACTAATCTTTCTCTTTCTGGTCCATTCATAAAATTCTGCCTGTTCCTTAGTTATATAGGAATGTTGCACTTCCACTTAGAAAAGTGTTTTTTACCTAAGTCATGCTTGTTATCAGTCATATCTTCCCATTTTTAATGACTGTGTTTCTTCCATATCCTTATTTCTAATCTTCATATCTGCCAATATTGAAATGACTACTGGTAAATAGGGGGAATAGGAATAGCTGATGTGTAGTGAATTTCTGGTGGTTGGTCTATTTTTATTTTTATTTCGATCTTTATGTCTAATTTATCTTTTTATAACCTAATTACAATTTTCACAATTAGTTCCCTATTATAGTAAACTTTCTCTTGATTACTCTTGCTTTCAACTTATTTTTATAACTTATTTTGTTCTTAATTCTGCTTAGGATTCTTAAATAATAAGGAAGATGAATTATTCCTTAGGTGATATCTTAGCCAATATTCCTTAACCAGCCTACTTAACCATTACAACTACCTTATCATACTTAATCTATAAGTTTTATAAGAACAAAATTAAAGGCATGTCATTTTTATTAGTAAGTGAGGACTTAAAAACAGTAGTCTTGTTTTATGTTCAGTACGGTGTATTCTGCAGTGTCTTGTGGTAATGTGAAAGGAGCAAGCTGTACCTGCTACTAAACAACATTACTTTTGCTCCTTTCAGCTCCGTCCTCCTCAGCCCGCAGTTTACCTGTTTGTTTTAGATGTGTCGCATAATGCTGTGGAAGCTGGATATTTGACAGTTTTGTGCCAGTCGCTGTTAGAAAACTTAGACAAGTAAGAATAGTTTTTACTGATTTTTATGTGTCTGTATATAAATATACACAGATCAGAAGTGTCAGCTCTGCACTGGGTTACCTTTTGTTAAGGTTAGGTGTGTGTATCTGTAAACTAGGAGAGTACTTCCCAACTACCCTAGAATGAGAATTCTCCACTTAGGATCTGAATCATAAAGTCACCCAATGGTTAGTATTTCAAGAATCTAATCTTTCTTTACTGCCCTGAGCTTACCTGTGACTCCATGGGCCTGAACACCTGTGCCCCAAGAAGCTCCCCTGTTGAGGATCAAGAATCTGGGAACACTGCAGACTGTTGAGTGGACAAGCCAGGCACTGACGGGAACATACAGCACTCTGCTCCTGTGTGGTGTGGTGCAGCTTTGATCTGTGTAGCGGAGAGCACAGCCATGGCATGCAGGTGGAGGGCTGGGAGGTGAGCTCAAGCCACAGCACAGGGTAATGGCTGTTAGCCAAGAATCATGGCCATACATGCATACCAGCTGGATTCAAGCTGTTCTAATAAAAAAAATGATAACTTCTAGTGGGATACATAAGTTAATAAATAGCTAGTTTTAGTCGTTCCACAATGGGCATATTTCTAAATATCCTGTTGTGCCCAGTAGATACACGTGGTTTTACCTATCCATTCAAATAAGGTAAATCAAAAATGTTAAGCTAATCTGGGGAGAAGAAATGTGGCCATAAGATAGTCCAAGCAAGGAAGTTCCTCCAGTGGCAGTCTTGATTGCCCTGGGGAAGGACAAGTGGCTGGGCTGCTAAGTAGTGACCTTCAGAAGCAGGCTGAGCCCCTTGCTTAGGTGCTGAGCAGTGACCTAGGCTGTGCAGTGAATGAGCCCAGGGTGGGTTTTTCCTCCTTCGCTCTTAATTCCTAGCTGTATCCACTGGGGAGCTTCTCAACTAGCATTTATATGATCCCCAGATCTGTGGAAACTACATGGTTTTATTCTGCTTCTGGTTTTTTTTTTCCAGTATCCACAAGAGACAGGACTCAAGGTTATGAGTGAGAGTGGGTCACTTCTCCATTGGATCTTGACATGGGCAGGGATGTGGGATATAGTCACACAAGTGCCCTAGGCTTCCCCCTCTTGCATTTGAACCCAAGAACCCTTGCTTTGCTGACTGTTCCCAATCACTGTAGCATGTGTAGCACTGATCCTCACTTACAAATGTAACTGACCACTGAGATAGTCGGGATTCTAAAAATTCAGCAGTGCTAAAAGATTGGTATTTTGTACTCTTTAGTAATTCAGTTATTTGTACCTTGGTTTAAGTATTTGCTTTATTCAATCACAAGTGCTTACCCACTCTGAGAGCAGCTTCACAGTGGGTAGCAGTGGAGAGTGCTCTGCAGAGAACACCAAGTTCTGACCCCTGGCAAGAGGTGCTCCTGACGAAGTGGCTAGAGCTCCTATCTCAGCTTCCTGCTGTAGCAGCCCACTCTTTCCTGCCCACACATGGAGAAGTCTTGGAAGTACCCTTTGGGAGCCTCCCTAATGCAGTGCTGAGTGACAAACTGTAAATTAAATATAGTGTAAAACTATTGGAAAATAATTATATTTGATTATGACAGAAAATAAAGCATTAAGAAAATAAAGTAAAGGTGATAGGGCTAGCAGCAGTGTAAAATCTGATTTTTGTGGTTGTTTATGGAGACATCTTTGAGAAAGAGGACTTCGATGCTGGAGCAATTGCAGCTCATCTTGTGTATTTTAAGGAGGGGATGGGTCACTGGCCTCCACTCCCTAGTGAGAGGTGCTTCCATGCTCTGGGACTGGATGCCCCTAACCTCAGTCTGCCCAGCAGCTGAGCATGCGGAGCTGCTTCCTGAGCTCCTGGACCTCATCCTGCAAACATGGTTCTCACCCTGGCACATGGCTGAAAATGTTTCAGAAGCATTACAGAAAGAGTAAACAGTACAGCGAGCCTACATGGCTGTGAGCTGCATTGAAATACACTTAGATGAGGCACCCGCGTTACAAAGGGAAGTTGGATGGGCAGAGTAACGGTTACTTGCTTTGATAAGCTGGGCCCTTTTGAAAACACTTTTGGAAGAATTTTTAAAAGATTGATAGGTCAATTAAAACGTTTTAGTTTAAATTTGGCGCATTAAAATTTATTGGCTTTATAGGCTTTTCTTGGGTTCACTTAGCAGTCTGTGCTCTAAAAGGATATATTATTGTAATGTCGGACCTGAAATTTTTGTTTTGCTAAGTATGAAGTCTGAACATTAAGTGATTTCAGCTGAAAATGAAATATTTCATCCTTATTCTGTGGTTTATATTGAGAAATAACTATGTCTCTTCTTAAAAAGTACTCTTAAGAATTAGCTTTCTGGTTCATTATTTTATGATATCAAACATTACTAAGCACTTGAAATTTAAAATTGTTGTTTTTATCTTTAGGCTTCCTGGAGACTCACGAACAAGAATAGGATTCGTGACATTTGATAGCACTATTCATTTCTACAGTTTACAAGAAGGATTATCACAGCCTCAGATGTTGATTGTGTCTGACATAGATGGTAAGCATCTTGCAAAATAAAATGTCCCTCTAACAACAAACATTAGAGTATGTGCTACAGAATTTTACAATAGATGTTGTCATGACCTATGAGAATAGTATGGTGCACTTTGGTGTTTTTATTTATTTATTTATTTATTTATTTATTTATTGTCTTTTTGAGACAGGGTCTCACAGGCTGGCCTTAAGCTCACTTTGTAGCTCAGGCTGGTCTTGAACTCACAACAATCCTACTGCCTTAGCCTCCCAAGTGCTGGGATTACAGGCATGCGCCACCACACCCGGCCCCTGGTGTTCATTTTTAAATGATTCCTTGCAAATACTTGGGTCCTAGTTTTTTTACTCCTGTGTATGTATTATACACATGTTTGTATAATATATACAGAGTATATATTTAGCAAGGTGATGTTATAGTACACATTATATGTGTAACTGGATGAAAACTATAATTTTCTAATTTATTATATCTTTTTAACTTTGTTGACTAATATATGTTTTCCCTATAGATGTTTTTCTACCTACACCAGATGGTTTACTTGTGAATCTATATGAAAGCAAAGAGGTGAGACATTTATTTTCTTGAAGTATCAAAGTATTTCCATTGTTTCCACTAGACGCCAACATTTGTCCCCTTGTGGTATTGGCATCTGTCTGTAGGCAGCATAGGTAGCGTGTCTGCTTTCTCCTTAGTTTGCACTTTCTAGAGACACAATGACACAATATTCTGAGGTGGTATTTTTTGTTTGTTTGTTTTGGTTTGGTTTGATTTTTTTTTTTTTTTCCTGTATTTTAGGGAAGGGTCTACAGGGTGTTCAGGATCTTACTAGTAGATCAGACCCATAATAATTCTCCTGTTTACAGCCTCCCAAAAGCTAGGATTACAGGAGTGTGCCACCACAACCAGTCTCAATTGCTGTCTCAGTGAGCCCCAGGGGCAGGGCTGACACAGCAGGCCTGAGGATCAAACCCCTGGCCTCTGCGCCTGTCTGAGGTGTTTTAAACAAGAATATTGCCTTGCCTTCTCAGTAATTGAGTGTTTTATCTTTGTTTTCCCAGCTTATAAAAGTCTTATTGAATGCATTACCAAATATGTTCACCAACACAAGAGAAACACACAGTGCCCTTGGTCCGGCGCTTCAGGCTGCCTTTAAATTAATGTCTCCAACAGGTGGCCGTGTGTCTGTATTTCAGACACAGTTACCTTCCTTGGGGGCAGGGCTTCTGCAGTCTCGAGAAGATCCCAATCAAAGATCCAGCACAAAGGTACTGTATATTCAGCATCTCTGTCCTGTCCACTTAGCACTGGTGATTCCTACCTCCACTGACAGTAACTCTTTTATTACTCTGTGTGTGACCTCATTAATAATTTTAAAATCGCAAAGAGAGTTTAACTGAACTTAACCTTTTTATATGTGTTACAGTGTTCTTTTCACTGCTTTGCAAGCCTTAAAAATGTAGAAATTAGCCATTTCATTTTACAAATGAGGAAACAGATTAAAGTGTCTTGTGAAAGGTTACATACTTTTAAATACTGAAGATGTGACTTAATATTCTAATTCTGGTTTTCTGTTTTACAAGTGAAAAACTTACTAGCTCTAAGTTACTATAATTTAACATGATCACTAAAAAAATTATAAAGATGTATGACCTATCATTGTGTAAAATGTGGAAAGTAGAGAAGAAAAATAATAATTCATCAATAATTTTACTTGCAAATTATTGGCATTTAGTTAAAGACACAAATAAGTGTAATTAGGCTTCATCCATGCAAGTATATTTTTAAAGTGGCATTGATAGCTTTCTCAGATCCCTTAACTTTAAAAAAAAAAATTCATGTATCAGAATAAAGGTGAAATTACTTTATTCAACTGAATTATTCAATGACTGGGCAGCAGTATCATTAAACTTCTCTTCTGGAGGGTTAACAACTTGTTTGCAGACCAAAAATTAGAGAGAAAGAAGAGCTACCAAGATAGCCAACATTTTGGCCCTAGCCTTTCAAGGTCAGTGAGAACTCAGGACTTAAAAGAACCTGTACTGTAACATCATGTAACTCAGTGGTGTCCCAAATTTTCTTATCAAAATTATGGGGCCAAAGAAGAAAGTAATTGACGATGTAGAATGTGCCTAAAGAGAGTCACATGGAGAGAAAACATTCTCTCAGGCTTTCACAGAGAGCAAATTGGGTAAGCAATGGCTGTGATTCATCTACATGGCTGACACTGACAAAGGCTCTGTAAACTGCGGTACAGGATTTCAGGGTAAATCCTGAGAGGATTTGACTGACCTTGTCAGATGCAAAAGTTACATTTCTTGTTATATAAGTCTTGCTAAAAGGCTCAAGTCAACAACTTCTGTGGATAACCTACTACTATTCTGGACTACTAGACTATATTGGAATATAGTCCTGAATTCATGCACCTATTATATTTAAATGGCAATGAAATACCCATTTCTGACAATGCTGAACAAAAAAAGGAGATACAGATGAAGGACCGTTTTGTATCTATATATAAAATAGTTAGGAAGATATATAGCTACTTTCTCTTAATTCAGTGAGAAAAAAAAGATATGTACTAATAGTGTTTAGACAGGATATCATGTCTGCATCTTGTTCTATGAATAACCACTACGAAGACAACAATATGCAATATATTAATTATTGAAACTATCCTATTAATCGGTTTTGAAACTGTCTCATTGCTATTTGTTTCTCAATAAAATTAATAGAAAATAAAATAAACCTTCTTTAATTTCTGATACTTTCACTGTCGAGGCAGATTTCCTGCCTCCACAGTGAAAGCCTTGACATTTTGCCATGCTATAATTTTGTAATTATGTAATCTCGGCCAATTTATTTCATCAGATCGGGTCCATTCAGGGTGATTAAGACTTCTTCAGTTTTTGCTTTGGTTTCCTCATCTGTAAAAGGCAGATAATAAAAACCCCTTGAGATAATGTGTTAATGTGATAATCAAATTGTTAGATATATGCAGAACATCTAAAGTGGTGCTGGGCCATTAGTGTTTTTATACAGTATTGTGTGTTAGTGCTATAGGAACTCTATGCCAAGTACCTTAGGTGCTTACCTTGGTAATGGAGAAGAGACTGTCCTTTTCCTTATTATAAGAAAAGAGATAGATTGTTGTGGATAATTAAAGGCTTTCAGCCCTTACTTAGTGATCTGTTGGCTTAGGTGGTACAGCATCTTGGTCCTGCAACTGACTTTTATAAGAAACTTGCTTTGGATTGCTCGGGACAACAGACGGCAGTGGACCTGTTCCTTTTAAGCTCACAATATTCTGACTTAGCTTCTCTAGGTAAGTTTTTCTTTTGAAGTGAACATCTCCCACATGTTATTAAATAAAATCTAAACTTTTCAGTCAGCATGCTCAGTACCTTGGAGAGAATGGTGTATGAATTGTGTACATAATGTCTATGAAGATTACCAATGAACTTTATAAAATGCCAATAACATTTTGTTTATATAATGGTTCCCTAAAGGGCCATCCTGGTAGCTCAATGGACTAAAGCACCTGCTTAGGCAGAGCACAACAGCCAGAGTCTGATCCCCAGCATGCTGTGCCAGACCCACCCCCCTGGGCACACTGAGACAGCCATTGAGACTGGGTGTGGTGGCACATGCCTGTGATCCCAGCGCTTGTGAGGCTGAGAACAGGAGAATCACTACAAGTCCAATCTATGTAGTGAGACCTAGTATACCCTGTAGTAAATAGTAATAATAATAATAATGATTCCATGAGCATGTTGGTCAACAATAATTTATAAAAATTTTTGTTTTCTAATATTATAATTTTGATAACTAGCTTTTTCCTTAGAACTCAAATTTCTTCACAACATAGAATATGTATCATTGTATGAATAGAAGATAGTTGCTTCTATAGCTAATTCTTTTCTTCTCTCCAAAGCTTGCATGTCCAAGTATTCTGCCGGATGCATCTATTATTACCCATCTTTCCACTGTACCCACAACCCTTCCCAAGCAGAAAAGTTACAGAAGGACCTGAAACGATATCTTACAAGGAAAATTGGGTTTGAAGCTGTCATGAGGATAAGGTGTACTAAAGGTATAACCTTGTAAAAACTATGTTACATGCTTATATTAAAATAGTGATACATTCACTATCATACTGTTACCAGTGTATGCAATTATTCAATAGTTTTTTAAGAAAAATACATGAGTGGATAAAAGCAATTCTTTGGTTTATTTAAGAAGAACCTTAAGAAGAGAAAGACAATCTTGGAAATGATTTGAGAACTAAGGCAATAGAGAAGCTCTTAAATGAACACTTAAGAATCTTTGCCTTTATAGCCATTTAGTTTACATTTCCTTGGATTTATGTGAGTGATTTCATATTTTACATTAAGTTGTAAAGTCATTGCTATTTAATTTGCTTTGTTAGGTCACATGAGAAAATGTTCATGATTAGATATTGATACAGGTTAAGAGCATAGTCTTCCTTCTGCATGCCCTGCATTAGTTGTTTGAATTAGTGAACTCCAACTTTACCTCCCCTTCATCTGCTTTTGGCTTTATGCTTTATTTTGAGACAAAAGCTTGCTAAGTTGGCCAAGGCTGAGTTCAAACCTGCAGTCCTCCAGCTTCACCCTCCCAGAATGCTGGGAATAGAGTTGTACACCAATATGCCAGACTCCCTTTATCTTCTGATTCAAGATTAGAGGCATCTTTGACTTTTTAACAGTAATTTTACCTTTAGGTCAAGAGAGTGTGGTTACTAGCTCATACAGGCTCGTCTGCTTTTCAGGTCTTTCAATGCATACCTTTCATGGAAACTTCTTTGTCCGTTCCACGGACCTGCTGTCTCTCGCCAACATCAATCCTGACGCCGGGTTCGCAGTACAGCTGTCCATTGAGGAAAGCTTAACAGACACCTCTCTAGTGTGCTTTCAGACTGCACTGCTCTACACATCCAGCAAAGGTCAGGGCCTCTGCAACAGCTGCAGTAGCAGCTGTGTCCTCCTCACACGCTCTTTGGGGAGTGGCAGGATCCATCCCCCTGGGAAGCAGTGGAATTCCTGTCGGTTAATCAAGCCTGTGTTTGGGGGCGGGGTTAACTTCACTCTTTAATCTTCAAATAATACATGTCCACAGTGTTTGTGTATATGTGCATGTGTTATGTGTAAAATTTATAGCCCTTAGATCATATGGTTCTGGTAAGCACCTAAATCCTGCTGTGCCGGTCTTCGTATTATTTCTTGCCCTACAAAAGAGAATTTTCATTAAGTTGCTGAGTAACCTTTACTTATTATGTGACAGCTAAATTTTCAGATATTTTGCTTTGTTGCATATAATTTATAGTGAGTGACATTCAAATAGAAATTAGATCTTAATGTTCCACTGTATTAAGATTGTGTGTACATCTGTAATCCCAGCACTTGGGTGTCTGAGGCAGGAGGATTGCTGCAAGTCCTAAACAAGCCTGGACTACTTGGTGAGTTTAAGGCTAGCTGGAGCTACAATGTAGCACAACCCTCTCAAGCTAAAATTGTGTATGATCCTAGTTGTAGATTTGGAAAATGTTTCATTTTCTTTAAGACATATTAATTGTAAAACTTTGTATTTATATTGCATTTTACCCTCCATTTTATATTTTGTTCACTAAATTTTTAATTTAGTTATGTAGCATGCTAAGGAAACTATCTTTCTTAAACAACATATATTCTCCATTTTATTCAGGTGAGCGGAGGATTAGAGTACACACACTCTGCTTGCCCGTGGTGAGCTCACTGGCAGATGTGTATGCAGGTGTGGATGTGCAAGCTGCTGTCTGTCTTCTTGCAAACATGGGTAAGTACGTGAGTGGGCAAAACATTTTCTGTGCTAAAAACTGAGGGTGGAGCTTTTTTTTAATCCTAAAAAAGTTCTTCCTTTAAAAAGTATTGTGGTACTTTTTTTTTTTTTCCATTCTTGGTGTTTTGAGATAGACTTGCTGTGTAGTCAGGCTGGCCTTGACCTCACTGTGTAGCCCACACTGGCCTCAAACTTGCAGTGATCTTCCTGACTCAGCCTCAAGTGCTGGAATCGGAGTGCTGGGAATACAGCAAACCTTGCTGTCTGTGTACATTTACTGTAGAACAAATTAGACTCTTCTATTTCTGACAGATTCTCAGCTTAACAATCAGTTGAGCAGCATCATCACTAATGTAAAAGCTTAATGAACTTCAGCTAACAAAGATAGGAACAAGCTGTACTATATCAGTGCAGTCGAACAGAACTCCATGATGAAAGGAAGGAAAGCAGCAGAGCTGGGCAGACAGGGAAGACATCAGAGGCCTTGTACTAGCTAAATAAAGCTGAACCCCAAAGGCCTCCATTTGCTTTCATTCCCATGATGTTGTAGAAGAAAGGCAGTTACCCATCGGGGAATGTCAGCAATCTCTACTACCAGGGTCCGTGCAGAGGGCTCCCTAGGGAAAGTCCTTGTACAGTGGTAGCGACTGATTATACAGGTGTGCATTTGACACACAGCCCATCAGAGAACTATACACTTAATGAGCATCGTTTTGTTTTTATTGATAAATTTAGACTTGAAGGGGCTAGGGAGATGGCTTAGTGGAATAAGTGCTTCCCTGGCAAGCGCAAGGACCTGAGTTCAATCCTCGGCTCCGCCAAAAAAAAAAAGAAAAAGAAAATTTAGACTTGAAATGAACTTCACTATTTCCATGTGGTTCTGGAGCAACATAGTTTTTAATTACTCAAAATTATAGCATTGTTTACTGAAGAAGCCCCAGGCCATCCTCCTCCCAGGATTTCATGCGTGTTGGGTGAGCATTTTACCCCCAATCAGATCTTAACTTTTAAGGTGTCATTTTGTGTCTAGATTTTAAATTATCTGTAGTGTAACTGATTGGTTTTCAGTATACTTTTAATGATTGAGCATATTTATAGGTTGTTTCTATTTTAATAAAATATGTTCTTAAGGAAAAGGTTCGTATAATTTGTTTCTTAGGTATCCATAGGGAAACTGTTCATTTGGCCTCTTTTTTTCTTTTTTTTTTTTTTTTTGTATTTTAGGGAAGGGTCTACAGGGTGTTCAGAGTCTCACTGTTAGATCATATTCCTAGTGATCCGCCTATTTACAACCTCTCAAGAGCTGGAATTATAGGTGCACGCCACCACGCCCAGTCTCAATGTCTCAAGGGCACCCCTGAGGTGGGGCTGGCACAGCAGGCCCTGGGATCAAACCCCAGGCCCCTGCACCTGCTTGCAGGCACTTTAACCCACTGAGCTATTTGGCTGGGCCTGGCTTCTTCTTTTAATTTGTTGACCTGGAGTGCTTTGCAAAGATCTTAGAGAATTAGGGCCAGTGAGATAACTCAGAGACTAAGAGCCTTCTTAGGCAAGTTTAGGCAAGCATGGGCACCATGGTTCGATCCCCCACACCATGGGCTGTGCCAGCCTTGTTCCCAGGGTAGGCTGAGCTGGCCAGAGTCTGGGTGTAGTGGCTACATCTATAATCCCACTGCTGGGGAGGCTGAAAGCAGGAGGATCACCATGAGTCTGAGCTGCATAGTGAGACCGTGTAGCAACCAAATACATTTAAAAAAAAAAAAGATCTTAGAGCATCCCAAAGATGACCTAGATATGGAATTTATATCAGCTGGGCAGGAAAAAAAATAATACTTTATACGTGTGACTTCCATTTGAGTAATGGATATATCCCTTACTCTCTCAGAAATAGATGGATAATATACAATATGTTCTGTAATAGCAATAATGGCTGTTTTTCAGTGCAAACAATTAAACATAGTCCAAAAGAATCTAGATTTCTTCTGATTATCAAATTTACTTAGGTTTAGTTCAGAAAAAATGTGTGATGAGCAGACACATCATTCAGAGAACCGGCACTGAGGCAGGAGGATTATCAGGAGTCTGAGGTCAGCCTAGATTACTATTATGTCATGACCCTCCAAAATTTTTTTAAAACGGGAGTGGAGGAGCAGTTGAAATACGTTCTGTTTCTTAAGAAATGAAAACACAAGACACACTTTCTAGAGTTCACTGGCATGGTGGTGGTTAAAGCCTTTTGTTTTGGTTGCTTTGTAGCTGTGGATCGATCAGTTTCATCTAGTCTATCAGATGCAAGAGATGCCTTGGTTAATGCTGTGGTGGACTCACTGTCAGCATATGGCTCCACTGTCTCAAACTTCCAGCACTCGGGCTTGATCGCCCCTGCCTCCCTCAAGCTGTTTCCTCTCTATGTTCTGGCCCTTCTCAAACAGGTAGTGTTCAATATGTTGTTACCTTTAAAGACTTTTTTTAAATTCTCAGATACAAAAACTGAAATCTAGGTTGTTGCCTTTAGTACTTAGAGAACTACGCATTTTAGCTCTAAAGACTTAAGGGGAAAAATAGTGGAAAATATAGGTATATACATAGTATTTGTAAAAATATTCTTGTTCTGTAATACATATGAGCAATTTGAATAATGTGGTCATAGCCCACTCTATATGTGCTTCTGAAAAGCAACTCTTAGGAAAGGATCTAGTTTTACTGACCATCTTTCTGTTGTCTCAGACACCGTCATAGGTGCAGTATACATTATCTTAATCTTTAAAATACCTCAGAGAGGTAGGCACTGTTTTCCTGTGCCAACAGTGTAGCTCAAAGCAGCTAAGTGACTTGCTCACATCCCTATTAAATGTGAGATCTGAGAACTGAATCTACACTTTGTCCATAGTGGATGGTGTCTGTTTGTCTTTGTCCACTGTGTTTCCGTTTTATTTGAAAACCTATCTTCCTTGTAGAAAGCATTTAGAACAGGTACAAGTACGCGCCTGGATGATCGGGTATATGCCATGTGCCAGATAAAGTCCCAGCCGCTCGTTCATCTGATGAAAATGATTCACCCCAACTTATACCGGATAGACAGGCTGACAGATGAGGTAGGTGCTATAGTGAAGTGGAAGTTGTTCAATTCAAGTGTCTTGATTTTACACTAAGGTTATGTTGTATTTTCAATGGTTTCTTCCATGTTTCCCCCAGTAATGATGCATTAAATAAGAGTTCCAGCTGTGGAATAACATTCTCATATATTTGCAGTGTAACTTTTCTTGTGAGTTTAGTTGTAATATTTGTTGCAAAGCTAAGCTGTGAAGTGGGCATTTCCATTTGTATTCTGAGATACTGGTAATTCCTAATACAATCACATCACAAGACTGATGATTTAGTTAACTTAATCTGATATCTAAAGATCTAATGTGCAAATGTATATGGTCCCTTTGAGTTTTGTGTTAAAAGTAGACTCTCTGAAGTTAGTATTAATTCCAGATATAATACGTTTCTAAAGAAATAGCTAGTGGCTGAGGAGAAAGCTCAGTGGGAATAAGTGCCTGCCTGGCCAGCATAAGGTCCTGAGCTCAGTCCCTGGATACAGATGGATAGATGGATGGAGAGGAAGGAAGGGAAGGAAAGCGGATGAGAGAGAGAGAAAAGCAAGCTAAGAAGTAGCCTATGGTGCAGAAGGGTCAGCAGTCAGGCTTCCACTGTTTCCTGAACCTGAAAAGGAAGTCAGCAGGGCAGAGTATTCCTGCTTTTATTCTTAGTTGGAATATATTTGAGTTTCTTGATTCTATAACCAAGGTAGCATGTGTGCAGTCAGTATTGTTTTACATCCTATAAAGCTCTAGAGTGTCTGCTCTTAGTATTCCATCCAGTTAGTGGCCGCTAAGCCCCACCCTATGATGGCATGCTAATGGCAGCAACAGCCCTTTCACTTTGTCCTCTCTTTGACAGGGTGCAGTTCATGTCAATGACAGGGTGGTGCCTCAGCCGCCTCTCCTGAAGCTGTCTGCAGAGAAGCTCACGCGGGAAGGCGCCTTCCTCATGGACTGTGGCTCGGTGAGCACACTCCACTGGCCTAGGTTTGGGTTGCTGTGGCCTGGTATAGGCAGAGGCTGGTTCCATTCCTTGTTGCAGCTGGTTGACATTGTGTTCTTAGCAGAGATTAGTGAGGGTATTACTATGAACTCAGCGTCCTTAAGAAGAAGTAAAGAGTAGTTCTTACCTCTGAGGACTCAAAATTCCAAGGACTTCATGAGTTTACCTGGTTCAATATTGTGCAACCATTGTCAGAAATCTCCTCAATGAGTTTAGTTGAGAAGTCACTGCACAAGGAGGGAAATGGTGTCAAATAGTCGAGATAGCTTTGTGTGATACTTTTTGAATGGAAAGAAGATTTGGATAGCCAGAGAAGAAGGGCAAACCCTTGAGGCAAAGTGGAGGGTTGGCGATAGAATAGTGGATAATGTCTGTAGCCCCAGCACTCTGGGAGGCTGAGCCAAGAGAGTCACAGCTTTGAGTCCAGCCTGGGCAACTCAGTGACTTACCAAGAACGTGCCTCAAAAACGGATGAGGATATAGCTTAATGCAAAGGCCCTGATGAGTTCAGTCATTATACTACCACCACCAAAAAAAATGAATGGGAACTATGAGTCAGTTATTCTAATTAAAGCATTACATAGCTACTGGAAATGGACCACATATATGTTATGAGAACCCTTAAAATTTAAACAAAGGTAGGAGTTCCTCTAGAGCTATGATAGCAAACCTTTTAGAGCTCTCAGTGATAACAAACAGCCCACTGTGGCACCCATGCCACAAGCCACCCCACTGCTCTGGATTCTTGGGTGTGAATTCACAGTGTGCCAACTACCAGTTTTCTGTGTTTATGTTCATTCCTACTGTATTTGTAATAACAGACTTGACCTTCTACTTGGTCATTTTAAGGATTAGCTGTAATGGGTTTTCTGAACTATTAAGTTGTTTCAATGTTTTTATTGCCTTTTTAAGGTTTTTTACATTTGGATTGGAAATGGCTGTGACAGTCACTTCATAGAGGATGTACTTGGGTATCCTAATTTTGCATCAATACCACAGAAAATGGTCAGTGAATTTTATACAACTTTGTTTTTCTTGGTTTTTAATGTTTTTATTGACATAAAATCTAAGATTTACTCTGTAAGCCATTTTAAAATGTATGATTCATTCATCTTTAAGTATCTTCACAGTATCGTATAACCATCAGCACTCTCATTTCTGAACATTTCCATCACTTTAATAAAGTGAGCCCTTATTTCCTGATCTGTCCCTTCCCCTGCACTTTGGCAGCTGCTAATCTGCCTCCTAGCTGAATTCACAGTAATTAAAAGAAGCGTTTTTGAATTTGGCTTCTCTTACCTCCCATTACATCTGCAAGGCCTCCACCATGTGGCTTGGGTTACAGCTCACCCCCTTGTAGGACTGGAGACTGTCCCTTGTTGGACATGACAGGAGTTTCTGTCTGAGGCTGTGGGGAGCAGTGCTGCTCCACATGCCTGTGGTCACGTTCCTGGGTGCCAGGGCTTTAGCCACTGTCCGTATTTACCTTCCAAAGAAATGTCACGCAGCTGTAATGCAGCTTACTGATACTAGCCTAATGTTTCACTGGGCCTTTACTGAACAGAGGTTTACCCATGCCAAGAAATGGGATGCTAGGTTCTGGTTTCATTCATCAAATTCAGAGGCCTTACTCGCATGTTGTAATTGTGTTCTTTTTCCATAATTTAATGCAAGTTCAGTATAATCTTTATCCAGATCTAGTGTTTGGATTTTATATTTAAGCATGAAAGTCTCCTCAGAGGCTATTTTTAGACTACAACATAGTATATAACTGCTAAGTGAATTGGACTTAGTGGTGGCCCTGCATTGGAGTATTTCCTACGGAAGAAACAAAGGTTCATGGTGGTACCAGTGATGTACTAACCACTGTGTATGTTCTATGGTTTATCCGGAAAAAAATTAGTACTTAACAAAACATCGGTGACATACTTCTGAGCAAACAGTTCTTTCTAATTTATCCAGAAAATTAGCAGGGATTTGCCAGCATTCTGGATGAATGCTTCGTGGTCACTGCTCTCAGGACCAGGCATAGAATCCAAGCACTTGATTTATGATCTGGAATCCTGATGTACTTCTAATTCTGCTAATTGCTAGGTGGAGAAATGGCTCCTAATTCTGTTTCTTTTTTCAGACACATCTTCCAGAGCTGGACACACTTTCATCAGAAAGGACCAGATCCTTCCTGACATGGCTTCGAGACAGCAGGCCCTTGAGCCCTGTCCTCCACGTGGTGAAGTAAGTGCCTCCACGGCTGCACAGTGTTGCATGTCTCCCCAAGTGGAAATGCGGGCCTTGGCTAGCCTTCAGTACTACCATAATATGTTCTAGGCAGAGCACTTGATTAATATCCCCTGTTCCTTGTCCCTGAAGTCCTATGGTTAGTGCCATTTTTAAACACTCTTAGATAAGTGTGTATTACTCTCTTGCAGAGATGAGAGTCCTGCCAAAACAGAGTTCTTCCAGCATTTGGTTGAAGACCGTACAGAAGCTGCATTCTCATACTATGAATTTCTGGTTCATGTCCAGCAACAGATTTGTAAGTGAAATAGAATAAAAGTGATTGAGAAGTCAAGATGCTAACCTAGATAGCGCATAGTCTTGTCACAGAAGCACACGCGCTCGCTAGCTCTGTCTGGGGCTGTGGTGACCCAGAAGGGAGAAAGGAGCGGCACTGTCCCAACCACAGTGCCATGGCCGTGGCGCTGCCCCATGCAGGCTGGAGTCGGCTCTACCGTTCCAGCAGTTCAGAGTTCCTGCGCGCTCAGCACAAGCTGGTGATCTCTGTAGCCATGTGGAATGACGTGTCATCATGCGAAATTAGATACAGCTGTTTTCTTAGGATTCTTACAACCTTTCTGGACCTGAACTCTGACAAGAGGCACCACAAGGCAGCAGTACCTTGTTACTTGTTTCTATGAGTTACTTTTTGACAAGGAATGGTTCCTACTCATTGTCCCTGCAAAGACAGTAGAGTTCCAGTACATGAGCTATAGAAAAGTATATATATGATGTACATAAATGTTACATTTGTAAAGAAAATGTAAAAATGTAACTATAGAATATGAATTGCTTAAACTATGCTTCTTTGTTGGATGACAATGCCTTTTGTCACAGTTAGAGAATGAAATTGACTAACACATATTATGAATTGAGGCCACAAAAGAAACACAAAACTTTGTAATTCTGTTAAATCTTTTATGTGGATTTATTTATGATCAGCCTACTAATTAAAAATATTTTGCTTGACAGTTGGTTTGGTGTTTTTTGGGGGTCTTTTTGGTGGGGTTGTGGTATTTTTACGTACAAGATACATTGAATTCACTTCTTGGGGGAACTCAATTGATCATATATTCTGCTTAGGAATGCACATATATCAATACACCATTAGTTTGTAAACATTACAAGTACTTATTTTATATTCTAAAACCAAATGACACTACTTTCAAAATAGATTTAATTACTAAATATGATCTTAAATTCTCTTTAAATTTAAGCATTTTTCCTCTGTTGCTGGGGAAGAACCCAGAGGCCCTCTACATACAAGAAAAACCTACAGTGAGCTCTGTTCCCAGTCCTTTTGTTTTCCAGACAGTTTGCACTGAGTTCCCCAAGTTGGTCTCAAACCTGTGATCCTCGTACCTCTGTCCCTGAATAGCTGGAGTACAGACAAATGTTCCTGCATGTTGAAAACAAGAAAATGCACATGGTGGATGTGACTATCTAATTGCATAAGATTATAATCTTAAACTTTGAGGGAATAAATTTATTCTTATTAAGAAATCTCCCAGAAAGTAGGTGTGTGCAGTGAGATACACCTATAATCCCAGCACTCTGAAGAGGCTGAGGTATGAAGATCACAAGATTGAGGGTTATCTGGGAAATTTACAGACTTAGTAAGACCTTACCTCAAAATTAGAAATGAAGGGCTCAATGCAGATGCCCTGGGTTCAGTCCTCAGTACCACCAAAAAATATCTGGGGCTGGTACAGTGCCTCACACCTGAAGCCCTAGCTACTTGGAGGGCTGAGACCAGAGGATTGCAAGTTCAGGGTTAGCCTGGGCAACTTACTAAGATGTTAGCTCAAAATAAAAGATGCTTTAAAAATCTAGGGAGGTAGCAGAGAGGTAGAACCTCAGAGCAAGACATCAGTCACCAATACCATCAGAGCAAGAAGACGAGCTGGTACTACCACTCTGTGGTACAGCCTTCACTAGGATGTGCCAGACACTGTGTTCATTCCCAGCATCACAGGAAAAAGAAATCTCATTCACTGGCAGCTCGTTTACTACACTGACAGGATCCCTTAATCTGTGGGGTGCATTTTCTTTTGTACTCCAAAGTCCTGCCTAATAAACTTTGGAAGGAAATAGTTGTTGGTGTGCAGCACAGAGGGTTTGTATTGGTTCTGTGCTTTAGCCATCTCTTTTTAGATAAAAGTGTTATCTCCCAGCCCTGATGGGAATGGGAGCTTGACTCACCCTAACACTACTTGCTAATTAGTGGCACAGCAGACAATAGAGTAAAGGACTCATTCCTGGGCCCAAATACTAGCAAGAGCATCTTAGTGAACATTGGGAGGAGCTGCATTCTCCAGGGGCAGCTAGACACTATACTTGCTTGTCCTGTGATTTGTCACTCACAGCACAAGGCCCTTAATGCTTGCAAGATACTGTTCTGGGCACAAAACCAAGTCCCTGTTTCCACCAAGCTCATGCTTAGTCAGAGATGCTAATCTGCAAGAACTTTCCCTGATGGCCTGCAGCAGCCTCACATGGTCCACCAACACTGCTCTAGAGCAGAAAGCACAGTAGCAAACCAATACCACAGCATCACCCAAGATTTGGAGGCAGATTTATTTAATATTTATAGACATTGGTCTCAAGAAAATATCAGGCCTTGAAGTGCAGAGAGGGAGATTTTTGTGGAGTTTGCAAGCAAGAAGCAGAGTATTAGGCAGTTACGTTTGGTTCTTACAGTGCACATCATAGTGCCCAGCTACGCATCAGTGACTAGCCATTTCTAAGGGACAGAAATTGAAGTAAACTGGAGGTTACCAGAGCAACTAACAGAAACAAGTACACTGGTGGGTGATGGGGAGAGCATTTTCTGCTATAAGAGATTCTGTCTCATTGGTCAACCTTGATAAATGCTGGATGAAACTGCAGTTGGCTAAGGCCTTGCTCACCTTCTGAACAATGAGCATTGAGCTCACCCGAGGCCCCATGGAAGGAAGAGCTGCGAGTGGGGTGAGCTGGCAAGCATGTTGGTTATGTGCCATATCTAGAGCAGCTTTTGAAATTTGAGGGTTGGGGAGACAGTGGAGGATAAAGAAATGTGGATAAGACAATACAGGAAGCTGAGGTCAGGTGGAGGCCCTCTCCTGGTGGGAGAAGGGAGCTGCCCAATGACTGCAGCACATTATTTATACACTTGGCAGGTTGATGTCAGATGAAGCCCCTCTGTTTAACAGCTTGTTCAACTGGCTCATCCTGGCTGCCCTGTGTTTCCCAGCTGACCCTGCTGTATCCTCAGACATCTGATGAATCTCCAGCTCAACCGCTCCCCCAGTTACCTGCAGGCTACCCTTGTTCCCTGTGTCAGTGCATCCAGAGAGATGGGCAAAGCAATTGAGGATCCCCAGGCCAGTCTCCATGGCATGGGACTAGCATGTCACAAGATTGCCTAGAACATGAAGACAGTGCCACCTCCATGGTGCTGCCCACGATACCTGGTCACTAGGCACCTAGAGCTCCCTGTAGACCTACACATTGTGGGTCACTGTAGGCTGTGACCAAGTCAATGTAAGGCTGCCAGTCAGGCAGAGCCCCAGCAAGAGAGAGCCTTGCTCAGTCATAGCAGTGCATGCCCTGAGGAGAACAGTATGACCTGCTGGCATACTAGGGTCGTCGCACCCCTTGGTCATGGAGTTCTTTCTTGCATGAACAGATGGTAGTCTGGTTCTCAATCTATCTCACCTTCTCTGCCAATACCCTCAGCTATGGGTTATGTGATGTCATCACGGCCACGTGACCCCAGTATCTCCTCAGACTGAGGGACTCGTTCATACTCAAGAACTGCAGCAAGGGAAATGCTTATCTCAGCTTATCAAAAGCAACAGGTTTGGTACAAAGGCAGACCATCTACTGAAGACTGTTCTAGAGATAGCTGGAGTGAGTACATGTTTTAAATCTGCCAAGAAAATGCTGTTCTGTAGCCACAACACACAAGTCAGTCAGGAATGGAAGGGAGCACATTCCTGATCTAAAATTCCCAGACATAATGTTCTCACTGAGTTGGAAGTCAAGGTCTACAGCTGACCATTGGGGGCTCCCTGTATCAACCACCAGAAAGGGGCTGGTGCAGTTGATGAAAAAGAATTGATTTGCTGCTTTTATGGGAAAGGGGGCACTATCTAGAGACGTAGCAGATTTTCCAGAATGCTTCTTTACAGTCACTGACGAAAGAGTGGATTGCCTAGAATCAAACATTTCTAAAATTAAGTCTGAAATCTCCAACAAGGTAAGGGACCCTGACAGCATGCTATGCCACGCTGGTGAGCAGTTGGGGTGCAACCTGAGCAGTGCCGCCTGAGCAGTGCCATAGCGGTAAGCCTGACAGCGACTATGATTCCTGCCCTGCATGTTACATCATCAACCTTAGGTTGAATCTAACAGAGAGGGAGCCAAACAACAAAATATGAAGGATGTCCTTCTCCCAGCTGTGTGCCAGGCTGTCCCTCAGCTCATCAGCCCTTCTGCCTCAGGATGATGTCAATTCCTTGGTGTGAGTCAGCGTGGTTTTGTGGAATGAATGTGTAATGCATAGCCCATGACTTGTGGCACTCAGAGCATGGAGTGTGGCCAGCAGTCTCACTCTTGGTCTTCATCCTCCTGCTGAGTTCTCTGTCCCAAGATTCCTCCCAAAGAACACACATTTTTATGCTGGATGATGCTGTTTTAATTCTTAAGCTCAACCTATTACTTGAAGAGAAGATGCTGCCGGTATCCAGTAGGTACAGCAAAACTTCAGACAACCTACTTCAAATTAACCTCACACCTCATTGCTGTCTCCCCACCACCACCGCCTCCTAGGGACTCAATTCAACTGAGATTCTGCACTGAGCTATATCCCCAGCCCTTTCTTATTTTTTAAAATTTATTTAGTTTTGTATTTTAGGGAAGGGTCTACAGGGTGTTCAGGGTCTCACTACTACTAGATCAGACTCATAGTGATTCACCTGGTTAAAGCCTACCAAGAGCTGGGATTACAGGTATGTGCCACCACACCCAGTCTCAATTGCTGTCTCAGCTGACATGGCAGGCCCGGGATCAAACCGCCGGCCCCTGTGCCTGCTTGCAGGTGCTTTAATCCACTGAGCTATTTGGCCGGCCCTTCCCTTTTTAAATTCATTTTTTATTTTGAGACAGGGTCTGGCTGAATCTCAGAGTTACCTAGGCTGGGTGGAAACTTGTAATCTTCCTGCCTTAGTCTCCCAGACTACAAGAAACACAGGCATGCCCCACCATGCCTGGCTCTGGTATCTCTTGATTAATAGGAAGTTATGAGCACTTGCACCTCAGCCTGTGAACAGGCTGTTGCTATGGCTCAGAACACATCTTCTCTTCCCATTTGGCTGGTTCCTTTCTTTCCTCAGGGCTGGTGTCTCCTGAGGTTAGCCTATCCCTTACCCTGCTAAGGTAGGGTCTTCCTGTGATGTGCCCCCCTGGGCCACTGTAGTTTTGATGATGCCTTTGTTCTGCTCCTGCCTAGGGTCCCTGCAGGCTGTGCATAGGCACCAAGCGTGGGCACCGGAGAAAGATGGCAGACCAGCCCTGCAGCACAGTTGAGGGAAGATGTTTAGAGTTGGAATCCCTGTTTGATTGTTCCTCCCTTATAGTGCTGAGTTCTGTCTGCTCATGTGCTGTGATGACAGCGATCCCAGGTTTGCTGTCATGGTGCTCACTTAATCTTGCTGGTGGTGTGATAGTTTTATTAAGTGAGTTGATAGCTTTCCTTCTGCCTTGACGCTTTGGGAAAGTCTGTATAAAACAGCTAAAATGGTGCAGCATGAAACAGGTCTTACCTATTTTTTTTTTTAATTGTATTGAGAAACAAATAGCAATGAGACAGTTTTAAAACTAAAGTTCTGCTTCCTGTAGCCTTTTTCCAGGCAATCACAGAGCATTGTTTCAGCTAAGACTGTTCATCTATTCAAGGTTTCTTTTTTTGTATCTAGTTTTGGGCAGTTTTTCCTTGATACAAACAACTATTAAAACTTGCCTTAGCTGAGCATGGTGGTGCACACCTGGAATCCCAGCCTCTGGGAACCAAGGCAGGAAGATCAAGATGGAAGTTCAAGCCCCTGCAGGCAACTTGCTGACTTACTGAAACCCTGTATCAAAATAAGAAATAAAAAGGCCTAGGTTCAGTCTCTGGTATTGGGGGGGGGGAGTTACCTGTTTTGATCCTTTCTATTAGTTTGTATCCCCACCGCATCTGTTTCAGGTTTTCCTGTTTTGTTGTTTCAAAGAATAAAACCAACCTCTGCTTGTGGACACAGTGTGGAATGATCTGGTCCAGCTTGATGGAGCAGCCATGGCTAGTGATGAGCAGGCACAAGAAGGCCTCCAGCTGCGTGAAATCACCCACCCCGCCCACACCATCACAGCGCCACCCAACCTGCCTTGGCTGCTCTTGACAAGGCCCTGAAACTTCCTGCAGTGAGAGTTTGTGACAGAGGCTGGCTGGGGAAAGACAGTATGTGACAGAGGCTGGCTGGGGGGAGAGATAGTACTTTTAAAATTCTGTTTTTAGAAATATCACAAACTTAGAAGCTGGGGAACACACTGTCCTACTGTCTTCCAGAGGAGAACCCTGAGGCAGAGGCTTTGTCAGTGGCTCAGTGAATCAACTGTGCTGCCCTGTCTGTTGTCTGTCATCTGTCCATCTGTCCCTTCTCAAGAAATGTTCTTGTGATGCAGAGCTTTGGCAGCACTGGCACCTGCCTGTTTGGGGGCCCTCAGAACGCCACTTTCACTCCCGCTGAGGCCCTCTCTGAGTGGCTGGGGTGGCCAAGAGCAGATGCTGGGCTTTGGTACTCTTCAGAGAGGTCTGTGCAGCACCTGCTTTCAATCAACAGAGAAAAATGAAGTCCTCTCATAGGAAGGAGGGGACAGCAAGAAACGTAAAGCAGACGCAGCTGGGCTGAGTAGGAGCTGCACAGGAGGGAATGAGGCATCTGGCAAGAAGTGCTTGCCCATGCCCCGCAGTGGAGGCAAGGATGGGGCACAGAACTGTGGAGACATCTGAAACAGGTACAGGAAGGAGCTTAGAAAAGAGCAGCATGATTCTGTTCAAGGGAGGTGCCCAGAGAATGGTAACCTAGAGAGACAGACTAGACCAGGTACAGTGCAAAGCAACCCAAGGGAGCTTTTGGGGGTTATGGGTAAAGTTCTAAATTGGATTGCAGTGTTTAGAGTCTGTGGGGAATCACTTAGGCTGCTTCACAGCTCAGGGGCATCTAGGGACACCTGAGGAATTGACCCCACTTGTCTAGTGAAGGCATACAGTGGGTTACAGTTATGGAACTTTAGCACAGGGAAACATGTATGCGTTGGTCACAGCACTGTGCAATAATGCAAAAATGAAGTAACAACCCGTGTAAGAATTCTACAATAGGACCAAGAAGATAGCTCAGCAGTCTAAACTCCTGCCTAGCAAGCACAAAGACCTGAGTTCAATCTCTGGTACCATATACCATGCTGGGCCCATGCCAGCCTCTAAAACTAGCTGTGGTGATGCATGCCTGTAATCCCAGCAATGAGGAGGCTGAAACAGGAGGATCACTCAAGTATGAGCTGCTTAGTCAGACCTTGTACCAAAGAAAGAAAGAAAGAAAGAAAGAAAGAAAGAAAGAAAGAAAGAAAGAAAGAAAGAAAGAAAGAAAGAAAGAAAGAATTTTAAAAGAATTCTACAGTAAAGATGCAGGCGGCTCTTGCACTCCTAGACCCTTGTGTTCTGCCCAGTCGCATGCTGCCTGCTGTTGTCACTGATGTCTTTCACACCTGTGTTCTGTGACCTTGTGACCTTACCCTTGAAAATCTTCCTTGGGGCCCCTAAGTCCGTCAGTACAGTACAACTTAATTTGCTAAGAATTGTGTACATCTTTAATATGTGAAAGTTATATAAATTATACCTCACAAAAGCTTTTTTAAAAAAGTGAAATCAGATTCAAATGTGTAAGTAGTATTTATTTACTGATTGGTTTTCCAGGCACAGTCTTGCTATATATTTCAGACTGGCCTTGAACTCAATTTGATCCTTGTGCCCCATGGGTTGCCGGTGTGCGCCACCATGCCCAGCCCCTGTAGTAGGATTTATAAACTATAAATTCCAATCAAATGCACACTGTGGTCAAGCTCACTGTACAACACAGTCTTCCTCAGGTGCTGCAGGGTGGGGCTAGCTTCGTGTCTCTCCTTTGCATATCCAGAGGCTCTTCTAGAGCTCTACTGGCCCAGCCTTTAGAGACGGTGTCTCCTCTTTCAGCCTCCCTCCTTCCCGACCCAAATCTTCTCTTTGCTTTGGAGCCCTTGCTCACAGAAGGGAAGAGTCCTGGAAAGTACTCTGGCTTCATGTGAATTCCATGTTCAATGTGCTCCTCCTGTTGACCTGGCAATTGCAATCTGAAATACAGGTGCTAGTGCACAGCTGTCAATCTACGTTCTTTACGTTTTGCTGCAGTGGGCTTTGGGCCCAGGTCCTTGGCACTGACCTACAACTCCACCCACACCCCCTTGTAAATTTTATTTCTTTTCAGACAAGATCTGGCTAAGTCACTGAGTTCCCCAGGCTGCGTTGCAATCCTAGAGTGTCACTGCGAGGAGAGTTCCCACTTGTTGCAGTGTTTGCCAACTACACCAACCCTCTTGCACAATCAGCAAATAAGAATTCAGGAAGCCCAGTAAAATCTGCATTCTAGATAAACAACGAGTAGTCCATCCCAGATATTTTAGCGAAATAAACCGAAAAGGGCTGGGGACACAGCGCGAAGGCTCCCCCACCCCAAGTGTGACCAGGGAGTATCCGCCTCACACGTAAAATGTTGCTTCTCTGAAACTAACTGGGCGGTGGGGTCTCACCTCACAGCCCTGTTGCAGAGCAAGGTGAAAGCTTGCTCCGGACGCCCTCCTTTTCCGTTTGTTTTTAGAAACAAAGTCTCCAAGCAAAACCTTGGCTTTCCCTGTTGCAAAGATTGAGTTCCGGTTCTTTCCCTCTTCTAGCTAAAACGCTGTTTCAAAGGAAAAACCGGTTCTACAGAGGGAGGGAGGGGTCTTCCCAGAGTCGGATGGGCCAGCGGACACCTTCCTGTTTCGGCCTTCCCATCCAGTCGTCCCAAGCGCGGTCCCCACCAGCGGGTGCAGCGGGCCGAGGAGCAGGAGGGAAGAGCGATAGGGCGCGGCCTCGGCAGCTGGGTGGACACGCCCTCGGTCCCGCCCGCTCCTCTTCGTATCCGGCGCGGGACCAGACAGGATGCTGGCGTGCCGGGGGCTGCGGCTGCCCACGACCCCCAGAGCCCAGGCACAGGTAACCGGCCGGGCTGGGGCGCGGGCTGGTCCACTTCGCGGATCCACGCAGGCCCTGGTCCACGCGGGGTGAGGGCGACAGTCCCGCACGGACGTCCCAACGCGGTGGCCTTTCCAGCGGAACCCTCCCAGTGTTAAGGGAAGAGAAACTCGCGTGGGTTCGTCATGGGGGTCACGAGTGTACGCCATGAGTGCCAGAACCGGACACGCTTGCCTGTGTGTGTGTGTGTGTGTGTGCGCGCGCGCGTGTGTGTGTGTGTCTACCTACACCACACAGACCCAGGAAGCCCAAGGGGAGCTGAAGAAATGGGATGTGACGCCAGGTAGCCTCTGAAAAGAGCCCCACTTCCGAGCCTGGTTCCCCCCCCCCCACCATCAGATTAGTTTCAGGTTTCTAAAGAGAAAAATGTATAATGTTTATCTTTTAGCTCCACAGCGTGAAAAGAGCAAAAAGTAAGCTAAAATTCCTGGGCGGTGCGGTTTCACTTCCTATTTCTTTGTAGTTCTGTAGCTTCCGTGTGTCTTCTGTGTGTCCTTGTTTTCCCCCTCCACCTGTGTTGAGGCTTCCCGTTCGGATTAACGCAGGAAAAATTTCAATGCATTTTTAAATGTTTTGCCCAAGAGTTGTAAAGCAGATAGAGAAAGCTGTTGTATTACTGGTACCTGAGAGAGGGGGAAGCCAGGCGTGGCGCACACCTGTGGTCAAGGATTTCGGAGGAGGATTTCGAGTTCCAGGAGAGCTTAGGCATTGAGTGACTTCTGGAGACCCTGGCGTAGTGGCGATCCTGAAGGGAGGGCTGGGCTCCTTATTTGCACTCCACTGGTCGCTTCCAGCTCACCCCAGCCTCAGGGCACAAGCCTGCCCTGCCGTCTCTGCGCCCTGCTCAGCCTGGGACCCGCGGCTCTGGGGTTTTTTCTCCCCCGGGGCTGCAGCAAGACTGCTTTGGTGCTAAGCAGGACTGGGGCTGGGGCTCAGGGCAAAACCCTGGATTCAATCCAGGAGAAAAAGGTGAGCGGAAACTCCTTAAAATGTAGAATGATAAATTTCCTAAAATAGTTGGGAAGAGGCTTTTTAATAATTGTACATTTTTAAGAATGGCCAATGTGACATTTCAGTCCTAGGCATACCCAGCCCTGGGAAGCCCTTCTTCGCATTGTATTTCAGTACAAACGATTGCTTGCTGTTAGACCTAACAGTTCTGTGCTGCTGGGAAGGAGCCTGGGGCCTCAGGCAGCAAGGCAACGTGGCAAGCCCCCTCCCCAAGAGAGCCCTGTCCCCGGGCCTGGAGAGGCACTGCCATGTTCCAGCGCGGGTTGCCCAGCTGCCCTTCCTTTCCCTACACTATTGTCTGGTGCTCCGCAGGGTGCCGTGGCTGCTGGCCTGCCCTAGCAGGAAGGTGTTTGCCTTATAAAAGGAGAGAGAGAGCTATGGGCTTGTCAGGGCTAATAATAGGGCAAGGCAGTTAGGGTCCATCTTAAGTGAATTGTCTGATTCTCCTGTCTCAGGCTCACTATGCATGATTCTCCTGTCTCAGGCTCCCCAGCACTGGGATTACAGGAGTAATCCATGCCCACTTTAGGACCAGCACAGCATGAGGTACTTGGGATCAATCCTGGGTACTTGCTCTTGACAGGCAGGTGCTTAGACTGCTGAGCTATTTCTCCAGTCCCCTACTTTGCCTGTTTATATGAAGCTTTAAAATCTATGAATGTCTTTTAAGAGGTTCAGCTAGGGCTACCAAACCATTTTTTACAAATCAACTTATCTTACTGAAGGGACATTTTTCAATCTGAGGTCTTCCTGTTGTGTGGTTGTCCCACTTGGTAGAAAATGTCCTGTGGTTCAAGATTAGCATTGTTTAATATAATTTATTTTATGTGTGTTTGCCCATAAACATCCAAACTCCTGAAGCCTTTGAAAGCAGCTGGGGAAAAAACAAAAGGTGGTTGTGACCTGACTGCTCTAAAATACCAGCTTGCAAGGACTTGTCATGAGCAGCATCTCGAGCCTTCCCTGTTGTAACTGGTGTTTTCTGAAATTATGGGTGTGCTTTCTGAAAGCACTGAAAAACATTGAAACATGTAGGAGGAGCTCTCCTCCTCCTATGGTAGATGGATAATTACCTGTTTTGTGAGTTTGGGGGAGAACAAATCCTAGCTTATTGACACAGGTGTGTCAGTGTAGCAGAACTGTCCTGAACACACTTAGTCACGAGCTGAGACAGCCTGGGCATGCTGCACGTCACCTTGGGCCACATCTCCCACCAGCACTCACTGAGTGGCTGTCCGAGGGGTCCTCCCCTGCTGCTGCTGCTGCTGCTGCAGCTGCTTCTGTGGGCCAGGACACCGCTTCAAATGATAAAGGCTCCTGGTGAAGGATGTCTAAACAGAAAGTGGTCTTGCCTGGTTGTGCCTTTCTCAGTTTGGGGTTTGTGCTACCTAGACCAAGAAAGCCCGGATGATAGGATTCTGTTCTCCTAACACAACCCCAAGCTGTGTTTGAAATGCAGAAGCCAAGTGCACTCTGCAGAGAAGCTTAACAATCAAGTGTGCTTTTTTTAACTCACAGAGACAAAGCATATGGCTGTCTTAAATCGCAAGATGTTAACTTAGTGTTGCTGAGAAGATCTTGCTTGATACTTTCCTGCTCCTCTGCCTCCCCCCCCACTTGCATTTGGTGATCTGTAATGTCAACAGTGCTCTTCCAGGAGGAGAACAGTTGGTCGTGTTGGGATTATCACCTGCACTAGACAAAAGATGTTTGACCTCCAAGTAATTCTAGACCAGTTTGTCTACTAAATATTAGGCATTGCCACCTTCCCACCACTGAGGGACTAGTGCCTTTTAAAAAGGATTTTATTTTTATTCACTGTTATTAAATGGTATTTGTGCTGTCTTATAACAAACACTAAACCAGCAGATGGTTTTGTAGCTCAGCAGATACGTATTTGTTGCCTAAGGTAGCTTTGGAACTTGGGCAGAAATGTGAGGGTTGGTGTTAGTTGGCTGGACGTTGGCATGCTCAGGTCACAGGCTGCTAACAAGCTCTGGAGTTAGGTGGTGTTCAGCAGGCGCGTGGGGCAGCTGAGTACCGCGCTGTGCCACCACTTAGCTCTGTGAACTTAGCAGTCATTCTGTGTATTCAGGGCTGTTCTTATCAATGTCCCCTAAAAAAAAAAAAAAAAAACCTTCTTCTGATTGGTTTTAAAAGGTCTTTCTGTCTTGAAAATGTCATTTTATTGTTTTACCAGAGGGTGTAAATACGTTTTTGAACAACTGCCAATGTCAAAATTGTTGTTGCCACAGTGATTGAAAACTTTTCTTACCTAGACAGTTTATTGACTGGCCCTTTCACATAGCGTTATAATAGCTATTTTCCCTTTCAAATGAAATTGAAATTTATTTGACAAGGTTAGCATGTTTTAATGAAATACATTATTTAAGACATTCTATCATTATTAGTGTTTTGGTCTATGAGATGTTACTTGCTCAAGAGTATTTAGAATTAAGATCTTAAACTGTTAATAGGCATCTTAGGTGCACCTGCAGGCATAGACTGACACATAATGGATGCATTCGCTAAAAAGATCAATCATGTGCTAGAACAATGTCTTTTTATCCCATTGAATTTACCAGGATTTAATTTGCTTGGTTTTAAAGCAGATATCAGCTCCCTAAGCTGTGTATTTGAACTCTGTGACACGGGATCCCCTGCCCAGGTGCTTCGCTTCTCCCAGTGCCAGAGCAGCTGTGGGAAGTGCTGCCCTCACCACAGGTGCCCCAGGAGACCAAGGGAGAGAACTGCTGCCCAGGCCCGGCTCGGGGTTCTTCAGGGCTGATGTGGAGTTCATGATACAGACAGTGAAATGGCAGCTTCTGCTGTGGCTCTGGCTGCCAGGAGCTCAGGGCCAGATTCCCACCCGCCTCTACAGGGTGTGGGAGACCCAGGTGGCATTCATACGTGGGTGGCACTCCTGGGTTCAGCTGAAGGACCTCCATTTTTTTTTTTTCTATTCGTAGGATTATCCGTGTTTCTGTGATTACTTTTTAATGGGAAAAAAGTGATAGGTAAAAAGTTTTGAGAAATTCAATACTTCAACACTAGTATTTAAATGAATAGCATGTAGCCTCAGCAGTAAATTGTGGAAGTGTCGCAGACTGGTCCCAAGTTAGAAAGTTCCGTTCAGTGATCAAGACCTGTGAATCCCTTTGCTCCAAGAGTTTCCAATTTCATCAGCTCCTCATTGGCACTGATTTTACAAAATTTTACCCAAAGGTTAAAGAAAGCTTTGCGGCCTAACATTTGCGTGTTTTTTTTTTTCTCTTGCATTTCCTAGGGAATTAGATTTCTATCTAGGACTCACAAAAATGATGAGAAATGATGGATAAAATCTGTGCTATAAACAGTGTCCATTGAAGAGAACTTTTTTGAATAGCTGTCAGGGTAAGAAGCAGGCCATCATGAAGAGAGCGGGCATTTCCACAGCCTACAGGCAGAGACAAAAGGGGCAGAAAACAGCGACCCTAGATCAAGAAATCAACAGGCTCACAAGTTACAGGGCTTTGTGAGGCAGACTTCAGGTGGGAAGCCTCATGGAGCCTTGCAAATATGAATTCTCCCTGAGGTACCACAGTGCTGTCTTGGTTCACAAGCCTAATTCATTCCATAATTCTGGAAAAGATGGGCCCATTCATATTAGTCTGCAGTCATATTTGTCACTAATGCAGACAAAAAAGCAAAACCAAAGTTTTGCCAAATGCTTCTATTTGTACAATAATTGTTTACACACAGGGGCTGGGGAGATGGCTCAGTAGAATGAGTGCTTCCCTGGCAAGTGCCAGGGTTTGAGTTCAATCCCTGGTTCTGGAAAAAAAAAAAAAATTGTTTACACACAAAAGCATTTGTGAACTGAGGTATTACCGTACTAGGTTGAATACATTGCTTAGTTTGATTATTTTTCCCTTTTCATTCTTCATTTTTTTTTTTTTTTCTTTTCTTATTGAGACAGTCTTGCTCTGTAGTTCATGCTCGTCCTAAACTCACTATGTAGCCCAGGCTGGCCTCGAACTCATGGTGGTCCTCCTGCCTCAGCCTCCTGAGTGTTGGGATTATGGGCATGTGCCACATGCTGGGCATTCTTTCTGTTTTGACCTGCTGCAGACCCACCTGATATCCTACTGTACTCAACGATATATACAGCTATGAAGCTGTATTGCATTGGTCAGATTTCAGATTTAGGTCCCCTTTTGGGGGGCCTAAAGATGAGTTTGTTTGTTTGGTGTGTGAGGCTTTATATTTATTGAATGTGGGAAAAGAAGTATTCTCTGTATTCATAGGCTAAAGAAAGGTAGGATGAGTCCACTCTGCAGATGAGCCCTGAGAGGGCTTGCAGTGCAGTGAGGCCGATGGGGCTGTCCTTTGTATCCTTAGACTGACATCAGATCTAGGCCATTCTGCCAGAAACCTGCTTGATTTCATGCCAGAAGAACTGAAGCTATTATCTGACTGGTCCCAGGTGCCGGGATTGGGCACACGTGTTCTAAATCTCGGACTGACAGGCCATGCCTGCATGCCCAGCCGGCTAGCCATGCCTTATTCGCCTGCCTCTTTTTCCCCTGGGAGACATAAATCCTCATAATTCCTAGTAGGTTGCTGTGTGGCAGTCTCCGTCTTCATATAGCTGCCTCTGATGTTGTAGCTCATGGGTTGAACTTAGAAAGACCTGTACTTGCAGCACTACTGGAGACTTGCTTTATGAATAGGGGTCTTAGGTCTTCTGGAGCCTTCTTTTGGGTGGTCCTGTTCCTTGGAAAGTTCAAATAGAGTTGGCTTTATCCTTAGTAAAAAGAAATATAACTGAAGAACAATATAATTTAGACTGCTGTACTGTACCTAGTTCTTACAGTTTCCTAGTTCATACTGGACTCTCGCAGACCTGTGTGGGGCCATGCGCGACTCCTTCAGTGGCAACCTGGAGGATGTAGGCTGGTGGTGAAGAGAGATCTGGAGGTGGAGGGGACAGGGTGTTTTCCCCCTTGTGCATCATGGGGCCTGCCGGCTGGCTCACCTAAATCATGGTCCTTGGGTGGAGAGTACTTTGCTCTTCCCAGGGATGCTTTCCAGGTTCCTGGTGTGCTAAACAAAGAACTGGTCAAAACAAGTGCAAATGGTGGTGAGATTTTACATTTATTAAAGATATTAAATGTAGGAAAAGAAGTATCTTCTTTAGAGGGAGAGTTCACCACCAAGACAGCTCACAATAACCAACTTAGCTCATTCTTACCTTTTGGGCATAGCAGTATGTAACACCCCAAACCTGGCTGGAGGAAGCAAGAGGGTACCACTCTTTTTGATAAATATTTGTTTTTCTAACTGTCTATATGTTCATGTGGGGTTGTCTCCTGTGTTAAATATATGAATGTCCCTAATAGTCTGAATGGGATATTTAAAGAGAGCATTTTATTCATTTATTGGCTTGTTGAGACAGGGTCTCCCTGTGTAGCTCAGGGTTGGCTTAGGGCTCATTAGTCCAGGCTGGCCTTGAAGTTGTACCAGTCCAGGTGGTGGGACCTTGCCTGGCCAAACAGGAAGTTTTAAGAAGTGTCACATACCTGTAGTCCCAGCACTTCGGGAGGCTGAAGCAAGGAGGCTCATGAGTTTAAATCCAATCTTGGCAACATAGTAAGACCCTGTCTCAAAAATATTAGAAAAAGGGCTAGGAGGCGTGGTTCAGTGTTGAGACCCTGGGTTTAATTACGAGAACCACCACCACGAGAACAAAGTGTTCTTTCTAGATATCGACAGACAATATCTCACCTGTTGTGGTCAATTCTAGTCCTTCAAGACTACGTTCCACAAGCCACCACCTCCAGCCTGCATGTCCTGAGGGGTCTCCACAGCCCTTTGCACCTACTGCTGCTCCTTTCCAGCCTCACAGCCCTAAGCACACTTGTACCATTCAGCCACATGTGACAGCTAGCAGAGTTCCTCTGTTTTTTTGCTCCTTGATTCTAAGAACTACTATGGTCAGAAATAATTTTTCTGCATCTTTAATTACCTCTGCTATGGCATAGAAAACACATAATGAATGTTTGTTGCTTAGAGAAATGAAGGAATGGGCAATGAAAAACGAAATATTG
>PVKA01018229.1:0-44259 GCA_004027165.1 Ctenomys sociabilis
AGCCCACATTCACAGTGATCCTCCTGCTTTCTGCCTCCCTATTGCTGGTATTACAGGCGCGCGCCACCATGCCCGGACTCCATCGCCAGCTCAGCGCACCCGAAGGCGGGGCCGGCGCGGCAAACGGAAGCAGGGATCGAACCCTGGCCACTGCGCTTACCTAAGCAAGCACTAAGTCCGCTGAGCTATACCGCCGGCCCTCGGAGACACCTTACACCTATCACCTTAAATGATAAACCTCAACCTTCTTCAACAGTTTTGTGACAAATACATGCTGTATAACTTGACATACACTTAAAATGGAATTCCTGACAAAAATATTCACTAGATTGTAACCATGAGAACACACTGGACAAGCACAGATTGAGTTTGTTTTTATGTATTTAGTACAAGGTCTAGAGATATCACTACACAGATAGGACTCAGTGATCCTCTTGCTTTCAGCCTCTCAGGAACTGGGATTACAGGCACACGCCACAATGCCTAGTCTCAATCTCAATCTTGATGTGCCCTGGGGACAGGCCTGGCAGGGAACACCAAGGATCAAACCCTCTTCTGTTACTTTGGTCCACTGAGCTATCTGGCCAGCCCCTTGCTCCGTACTCTTTAAAACTGTCCAGGACACAAAAGACAGGCTGAATGAAGAACGACTGACATTAAGAGACTCAAGAAATGACAACTAAATTTAGTGTTTGCCATTGGGCAAGATCATAATCCAGAAATACTCTTCTTTTGTTATGCATACTACAAATGGAACAATTGGCAAAATCTGTGTGTAAACAGAATTATATTTACGTTCGTTTAAGAAATACACATTAGACAGGGGCCGGGGAGATGGCTCAGTAGAATCAGTGCTTCCCTGGCAAGTGCAAGGGTCTGAGTTCAATCCCCAGTTCTACCAAAACAAAAGAAAAAAGAAAAAAAAGAAAGAAAAAGAAATACACATTAAAGGGACAACCCGCTTGGGCCCCCCCCATCCCTCTTGGACAGGAGCTTTTTTTACCCCAATAAATATAATCTGCTCATAATCTCTGTTTTAAAAAAATAGACGTTAAATTATTTGTTAAAGACATCATTTCTATAATTCATTCTCAGATTATTTTTTAAAAAAGAATTGCATATATATGCAGAGAAAAAAGTGCTAAGACAAATGTAATAAAACATAACATTTGGGAAATGTGGGTATGATAAAGACTTACTGCCAACCTATCTCTAGGGTCCAGGAAAATAGCTCAGTGGCATTACTGCCTGCCTGGCAAGTGCAAGGTCCCAAACCCTAGTACCAAAGGTGGGGAAAACCTATCTCTAAGTCTATAATTATTTCAATAAAGAAAAACAATAGCAATTAAGGTAATTTTTATTTTCCATAATAATAATACTAGGATCATTACTGCAATCTTTTTCAGCAGACTTGTGAATTTTTTTTTAAATACCAGAAATCAAACTCAGGACCTTGAGCTTGCCAGGCGGGTACTTATGTTGCTTAGTTATCTCCCCAGAGAAATTTTAGAATTGGTATATAAAATGTACTATCTCTTCCCAAATCTGTCAAATTTATAAATGGCCTGAGTTCAATACCCGGTTCCGCAAAAAAAAAAAAAAAAAAAAAAAAAAAAAGAATATAACAAAATTACTATTTCTTCCCAAATCTGTCAAATTTATAAATGAATATAACAAAATCTAATGACTTGCTCAAGTATCACATCTCTTTTGAGTCAGAGCTGAGAGAATGATCCAGGCCTAACTCCACTAATCTTTATCTCTCAATTATTCCAAAATGTCTTTCAATACCTTTATACTGTATTCTACTCTTAAAACATGTGATACCAAGATTCTTACTCCTTCTCATACACTCTAACATGCTATGAGTATGTACTTTGAAAATATTAACATGTTATTTAAAAAAAAAACTATCTGGGTATCATTGCTACTTTCAGTAGCCTTTTTTTGTTTCTTGTTATAACGGGACTAAACTCAGGGTGTTTACTCTGACATTTCCAACCATATATATAAACTAGTTTTGTTTTTTTTGAGACAGGTCTTCTTAAGTCCCTGTGTTACCTGGGCAAGGCTCAATCTTGCCATCTTCCTGCCTTAGCCTCTCAGGGAGCTGGGGTCGCAGGTGTGTATGTACCACTATGCCTGGTTGATAATCTTTAATAACTAATATAAATAAAAGTCTCAAATACCAGCCAAATACTATACCAAACATGAGAAATACAAAATTAACAAACTGTACTATCAGGTCCATAATGGTAGAGACCAGGTTTCTATGCAGTTCCTAAATAGTGAAGTTACTGTTATATGCTACAAAACAAAAGACAGGAAGGATGTGTATATGGAATTTATATTATTGGGATCGATAAGGTACTACAAGATAAACTGTAAGGCAGTTTGCATTATTCAGGTGAGATCTTGAAAGACAAGTAAGATTTTTAACAGACATGGAAGCAGTGCGATGATGATAAGGTAGTAGCAGTTTGACAAAACAGCCTGAAGTCAAGAAAATATATGACATTTCTGCTGAATTTTAAACTTAGGCTTGAGTTCAATTCCCGGTACTGCCAAAAAAATATATAAATAAATAAATAAACTTAGGCTTACCTATAGTTGCTGCAAGTTCTGGATCAAAAGTATCATCGGTGAACCTCAAGAGCAGGCTAAAAGAGAGAAAAAGACCAGGGAGTTAACATTTATTTCTAGTCTTACAATAAATGTATTCATGATTGCAATTCTTTTGTCATAAACTATGAGGCACAGATAAGAAAAGCTAATGTAGGCCTGCTCCCAGGAATGAACCTCAATGCACACTTATACATAGGAATTATATTGTTAGGAAGAAAATTTAAAAGTCCCAAGGGCAAAACAGTTCATTATAAAAGTATATGTTCCTCATCCGCTTTTTTAAGAAAATCACTAGTATGTCCTTCTGAGAAAATATAAGCAACATGTCGTGTTTTAACTGATATAAATAAATCTGGAAATAATCTTCTTAGAAGGCAAGACAGATGCCAGGTGTGGTGGTACATGCCTGTAATCCCTGCATTCGGGAGGCTGAGGCAGGACAATTGTTTGGTATTAAGAGGTGAGTCTGGGCTACAAAGTGAGCTCAAGGCCAGCCTGAACTGCATAGTGAGATGCTGTCTTAAAAGACCAAAAAAAAAAAAAAAAAAAAAAAAAGAGAGAGAAAGAGAGAAGGCAACACAGTTGCTCAAAAAAAAAAAAAAAACCTGTTGTATAATCCATACAGCATCCAAGTAAAAACGTTTTGTAACAAGCAGTACAACTATTACTTAAGTGGGAAGAAAATTACAAGTAGCACAACTATTACAGTACAAAGTATGGGTAAAAAGATCCATAACCGCCAGAGCAGATGTTCTCCAGCAAGTGCTAGGTAGGGTATAAAAAACAAGTGAGTGAGTGGAAGCTAATGAAGACTTTTAGGGAATGGAATGACAAGAGCTATCATGTTTTCAACAGTTAGTGCCAGAAAACATGGTAGAAAAAAAGTCAACAGAAAACATGGTTATGGTGAGAGAGAAGGAAGGACTAAATCTTGTAAATATCTAAATGTAAGGAATGAAAGCAGCAAACACCAGATTAAGAGGACACTCTAATAGTTTTCCCCTCACATTGTATTACTTAATACAAAGAAGATGTGAGCCTCTTCAAAACAGGGAAGCTTTTAATAAAGCCTTATATTTACAAAATTAGAATTATTAGTTCTTTCATATTAACTCTTAAAACTGTTCTACTGACCTATTTGCATTAATAAAAGTAGCTATCAGATTTCTGAAATAGATATATTCATGAATATTTCTATACATTGTGATTGCTGCTAGAGATACTTTTGTCCACAAAATATATAGCAAAACATAATGGCCCCTCCACAGTTCCCAAACCCAGTAACATTAATTATTAATTATTAATTATATTTAGAGGATTAACTCCCTTTCTTGGGTTTTTTTCCCTTTTGTTTTCTCTTAAGGCAGGCACCATAGGATCAAAGTAAAACAGAAGAATCAAATTCTAGATTTTTCCACTTAACATTTTAACTATAACTTACCAACGTGAGTTAGGTGATAACAACAAGACTGTTAACAATTTATAAAATTTTTTCTCTTCTTGCCCTATACAATTATGAAAGATACATATCTCTACTTGGCCACCTCAGAAAATATGACTAGAAAACAACAGGTGAGTACTAGTATTAATAACATTACTATAATGTAACTAATAATGTTTTTACTATTAATTATTAAATACATTACATGTATGCCTGAAACTGAGCCAGGAAGCTTTCTTCAGTAATTGCTAATAAAGAGAGAATCGGTATGATGTGAGACAACAATTTTTAATATAAATTCTGAGTACAAGTAAGATCTTAGCCAAGAGTACCCAGTTAGGCCAAAATGTATTCAAAATTGTACATATGTATTTTTCTGGACAGTGTCTATTTTTCTATTACATTCTGAAAGAAATTTAGAATCCAAAAATAATATGTACTCTTAATACTGAACATTTAAATTGCATACTTTCAAAATTAAAGGAGCACTATACTAAGACATAATCACCAGTATACCTAACTCAGATAAAAACCAAACTTATAATAGAGTTGTATTTCTCAATTTAAAAACAAAAAAGCTGGGCATGGTGGCGCATGCCTGTAATCCCAGCACTCAGAGGAGGCTGAGGCAGGAGGATTGTTGTGCCAGTTCGAGACCAGCTTGAGCTACAAACTGAGTGGGACCTTGTCTCAAAAAAGACAAAAATAAATAAATAATTAATTAATTAAAACAAAAACACCTAAAAGAATGGGACTGAAAGGTGTACAATAGGGATTGCATTTAGACAAAAGATTCCTATATTCCTTTCCCATTGTTGCATTTTTACCTCAAGACCTAGCCACCAAATCAAATTTTAAATCCTACACTGAATATTTGACAGTGCTGGAAAGGTTTCTATTAAACCCTTCACTCTTCAAATGAATGCTAGAGTGTTCAAGGATCACACAGAAGGTTACACAAGGGGCAGTCTAGTTTCATAATCCTGATCTGATTGATAGTACAAACTCTACACTCCAGCTTTATGAAAAAACAAATCTACAAATCTGGATTAAGAGACCCTTTGTTGTGCAGTGATCCTGGACAACACAACTATCATTTACTTCCACAGCCTCTAGCTCTGTAAGGAAATAAAATTACTGGTTAGAACCCATTAAAGACTGTAGCTATGGACCTGCCAGATAGCTCAGCAGACTAAAGCACTTGCTTGGGCAGAGTGGTAGCGGCCAGTATTTGATTCCCGGCTTGCCATGCCAGCCCAACAATTCCAGCTCTTGGGAGGCTAAAAACAGGAGAATCACTAGGGAGTCTGAGGTGCACCCTGTAGACCCCATTCTAAATTCATAAAATGACTGTAGATATGACAAATGTTTGTGTTCTAACTTGTCTTAAAAAGAATAAGCTTCTTGACTGGCAAGTGTAAGGTCCTGAGTTCAATCCCTGGTACCCAAAAAAAAAAAAAAGCTTCTATTTTAATGGGTCATTTATTCTCATTTAAACCACAAAGATAAATCTTCAAGGTTGTTTTCCATAGCATACTTCATAGGCTAATAAAATATATCTAACTGGAAAAATAAAAATCAACTCCCAAGATACAATCCTTTCTTGAAAAATACCATTTTGCAGTGATCAGTTTACAACTGAGCATTAAGAAAAAGGTAATGCAGTTTAGGCCCAAATAAAATTGTCTGGGTGTGTTGGCACACCAGGGAGCTGAGATAGGAGGACTGCCACAGGAGCCAACTTGAGCTACATAATGAGTTCAAGGCCAGCCTAAACTACGTAGCACAACACTGTCTGGGTAGTGGTTGGGTAGGAGGAGGGGAGATGGTCAGGTATGGTGGCCCACGCCTCTAAATTCGAGCACTTAGGAAGCTGAGGCAGGAGGATCACTGGGAGACCAGCCTGGGCAGCAAAGTGAGTTCAAGGCCACCCTGAACTGTACAGTCTGGCGCTGTCTCAAACAAGTAAAACAAAACAAAACAAAAAAAAAAAAAAAAAAAAAACGGATGGGAAGGATGACTTCACCTGGAGAACTTTGTTCAAATACCTGGATGAAATCACAACTGCTGACAAACACTCATCTAGTTAGTACCTTACCTAACACGCAGCTCTAACTACTGTCAGTACTCTTCCCGGACGAAAGGGTCAAAGAAGATAATGCCAATGTGTCTTTGTATCTCCCTATGATGTGGCAAGATGACAAGGTAAGAATTCACTTTCTTTTCAAACGTGGCCCCTTGCACCTTGTGCTTCACAGTGACTTTTTCAAGCAGTCTCTAGAGCGATGAGTTTTCACAGCTCATTAAAGACACAAAGACGCGACCACAGGCTGGCCCAAAACAGGCCAGGAATGTGACCCATGGCGTCAGAAAACTTCCCGTGCAGAATATTACGTCTTTAAGAACTCGCCCGACAGAAACCCCCAAGAGGCAAAGTTACAACTCCGACTCCGGGCGGCACAGCGCAACCAACCCAGGCCGGGCGAGGGGTCCCGGCCACCCGGGCGCCGCCCGCCGCCGCCACGCCCTGAGCTCCGCGGCAGAACCGGTCGGCCGGGCGGAAGCTTCAGGGCCTTTCTCGGCGCGACCGAGGGACGGATGTCCGAGAGCAGGGCCGGGCCGGGCCGGGCCGGGTAGGGCCGCGCTGGCGGGCGGGCGGCGCCAGAGCAGGGCCGCGGCGGCGCGCGGACCGAGGCTGAGGACCTCGCCAGCCGAGCCCGCCCGGGCCCACGGCGAAGGCAGCAGGAGCCCCGCCGTCTTCCCGCGAGCCCGACTCGCCTCACCTGGATTTGCCTACCCCACTCTCGCCGATGATAAGGATCTTCAGAGTTGTCAGCACGTCCTCGTCCATCCTGACCCCGCTCCGCACCGAGCCCAGCTGGCCACCGCGAGCGTCTCTGCCCTTCCCCCAGCGAGCAGCCGCGCAAGCGCACCGCCACCTTCCTTTGAACGCGGGTGTGTAGCTTGCCGACGCCGCGCCGCCCCGGTTCCGCCCCAAGGCAGCCGGGCGCCTGCGCACAGCCGGGGTCTACGGAGTCTTTCCGGGTAGCGGGCGCTTCCCTTGCGCGTGCGCTCATTGGGAGCTTCGTGCCTAGGTTGGCAGACTGGATTGGGAGCTCTAAAATTTACGCTGTGTAATCCTGAGATGACTGAGTTTGTGGAGTGTGAAGCTCTCTGGTCTCGGCAGCTACTGCTGACAACTGCTTCGCGGCGCGCTGCATTTGGAAGCTGATTAAATATAGATTCCATTCGACTGACGAAAATAGTTTAGTTACCCTCTGTATAAGGAAGGGCCTGAGATCAAGCTGAACAAGGCATATTCATAAGAATTAAAATACAAATAGACTAACAAGGACTTGGGACGAAGAATGAACTTAATCGGGCAATATGAAATGCAGCCTACTCCCACTAAAAGGAGGTAGGACCACTAAGACCCTGAGTTCTGAGCAGTTTAAAATGCAAGATAAAAAGTGTTTTCCTCTAAAATCCCAGTTTCTTTTAAATTCTGTACGTTGAAGAACTGGATTAAAAGCCTGAATTCCGATTGGTCTTTTTAAATCCACAGAGTCACCTGGGATGGGTGTCCGCTAAACGATCGAGCTAGTCCTGTAGTTTGCTTGTTTAGAATTGGTGCGGGATAGGATGGCAAGGAACCCATACTGGAAACCTAGAGCTACAGCTCTTAATTTCAATAGCTCTACTAACCCCCTCCTTTGGTTTGGGATTTCATTCATAGATGTTGTCAGCCCACGAAGTTGTCACATTTGATGTGTAGCAGGTTGAAAGTAACTGTTCCTGTCTTAATACCGTCTTTCCTTATTCTGGACGCTAGTTCCCCAGACTTTGCCCATCTAGGGCAATAATTGTCCGTGAAGTAATACCTGCTCTTAGGAGTGCTGTGAAGACTGAGTTAACTAAAGTGCTTTATAAAATATGTGAACAGATGATTGAGTCTCACCTGTTACATTGAAGAGTACACTCGTTAATTCATCTTGAAAGGGAGATGTAGACTCAGGTAAATCAGGTGCAACTTCAACCCAAAGATTCCTGCCCAAAAGATCTGGGACATCATGACTTGGAGAATTGTTTGTATGTACCTTGTCTCTTTCACTAAGCTGTAAATATATCTTAGTAAAGGTGCTAAACTTCATATTGCATACCTAGCCAAGTTCCTGATATGTGGCAGGCACTAGAGAAACAGTAGTTTTAATGTCTTATTTCGCTATGCTTGAAACTTAAGTCACATGCAACAGACCTAATCAAATGTCTGTTGCATGTGACTAATGTCAAGGAATAGCTCTTCATCAGATACCCAAATGATTCCTTCAGGTCTTTACTCAAGTATTGATTTCTTAATGAAGTTATTTTCCTGTCTAGACTACTAAAATGCACAACTTCTTGAAGCATTTCATACCTCTTTGCACTCTTTACCACTATCTGAAATACCCTTTTTATATACAGCACCTGCCTGGCAAATGTGAGATCATTAATCCCAGCTCTTGGGAGGCTCTAAACAGGCGGATCACTACAGATTCGATCTAGTAATGAGACCCTGAACACCCTGTAGGCCCTTCCCTAAAATACAGAAAACAAACCAAAAAAAGTGTGAGGTCATGAGTGCAATTCCTGATTTTTTTTTAACTATTTAATCTGTCATTGTCTAATCTTCCCTAAAAAGAAATCCTTTTAGGATAAGGTTTATTTTTCCCTGTTTGGTTTACTGATGTATTCTCTCAATATCGTGTATCCTTGTCACTTAATATATGCTAAATAAGTATCTGTTGAGTGAATTAAATAAATGTTCTAGATTCTGTTCCTAACCTTGGGGAATGATGTCATGAGTCAACTTCAACCTCAGAAAATAGCCCTTGAAATCTTTTTTTTTTTTTTTTTTTTTTTTTTTTGGTGGGGAAAGGGTGTACAGGGTGTTCAGAGTCTCACTACTAGATCAGACTCATAGCGATCTGTATGTTTACAGCTTTCCAGGAGCTGGGGTTACAGGCCCATGCCACCACACCCAGTCTTAGCCCTTGAACTCTTGACAAGTCTATCCAGTTTACTTTTGGCTGTAGCATCAGGATTTTAGTTGGGGTTTGCTGTTCTGTGAAGGTCTACTGCTCTGGGGCAGTGATTCTAGAAGTATAATCCCCAGATTCCTAGAGGATCCTGAGATCCTGGAGAGGTGTCCTCACATCAAACTATTTGTGTGATTATTTAAAAGGTTATTTCCACACTGGAATTTTACAGAGGCTATGTAAGATATCAAAACAGACGGAAGAACCAGAAGGAGAATTCAGCTATTTTCTGTTAAGACAGATAGGTTTACTCCCCCTGAGCACACTAAAGCAGCAATGTGTTTTGGGTGTTGTGTATGCTGGCTTGAACCCTAGGAAAAATTGTTGTGATTTGATAAATTCACAACAGTATCACTCTTCTCATTAATTTTTGTTTTAAAGTAATAATTTTCTTAAATTGCTATTTTCATGAACATTTCAATTACAATAGTAATAGTTATTTTTTTAAATGAGTCAATACAAATGTTTAAAATTTTCTGTTTGATTTCTGGTAGGATAAATCTTAATATAGAACTGCCCAATTAAAAAACCTTTAGGGACCAAGTAGGGGGATAGCCCAGCGGCATAAGTGCCTTCCTGGCAAGTGAAAGGTCCTTAGTTCAGTCCCCAGAATAGAAAGAAAGGAAGAAAGAAAGAAAGAGAAAATTCTTTGGATCCTGAAAGAGTTTACAACTAGGTAAATACAAAACAAAAAACATAAAATGTCCTCATCAAATCCAAGCCTGCCTCTTGCAACATCCAAGCCTGTTGCTCACCTTTGATGATATTATTTTACCTTCCATTTCCTCTTGCCCCTCTATCACATAAAAGACCTTACTTGAGGGATCACAATATTACCAAGTTCAGTATTTTGTGCACTCCTCTTGAGCTTCATTTAAACATTTTGTCCTTTGGATTTTGGCCTTGCTTTAGCCTGTTAGTCTGTGCAAACTGCTCCCTGGTCTTATTCAACTTATGTGGCTTTCTGTCATTTCACTCCATGAATCCCAAAGTTTCAGATCTCAGGGAGAGATATTTTTCCTATTGTTCAAGCCAACATACACAACCACCCACAACACATTGCTCCTTTGGTGTGCTCAGGTGGAGTATGCCAAGCTAAACATGATTGGCACTGGACATATTAGATTCCCCTCTCTTTTGGTTTAAATATGAGGTGTTCCCCCAAAAAACTTGTGTCTTGAAGGCCTGATCCCTGATGAAGCAGTGTTCAGAGGGGAAGCCTGCAAAAATGCAGGATGTAAGGGTTTTGACTTCCATCTGTAGCTTCACCCATTGATGAGATTTTGATGACATCATTGGGAGCAGTGGAAACAGAAATGGGGTCATAATGGCATGACCTAGGGTACGGTATCTGGTCCCCGGCTCCTTCCTCTCAGTCAGGCTCTTTTTCTGCTCCCTGCTTGTCATGAGGTGAGCCGCTTTGCCATAATGCCATGATGCTCTGCCTCACCTCAAGCCCACAACAATGAAACCAGCTGGCCACAGACTTCAAACTTGTGAAACCGCGAACCAAAATCTGTCCTCTTTTTAAGTTGCTTATGTGAAGAACTTTGTTTTTCACAGGACCCAAAGCTGTCTAGCACCTCTAAGTTAGCTTCTCTATAATTTGGTTTCTTTTCTCTCATTCCCCATTATATTTAGTCCTCAGCAGATCTAAACTACACCACAATTTTTCACTTCTACTACTGCTACTGTGCTAATCGCTGTTGTCTGTTTCCTGGATTCCCATATCAGCTGTGCAACTGCCCTTCAAGCCTCTCCCCTCACCCTGTAACACTATTGCTAAATGATATTTTTAAAAATGCTAATTTGAGCCATCCATATTCTCCTCATTGCCTTTATAAGGGCTTGCTCATTTATTGTAAACACCTGATTATCCTTCAACCTCAACTCTTGGTATGCCATGCCTCGCTGCCTATATTTTAGCCAATTTAAATACTTTTGTATTTACAGACCATAATTTGACTTCTCTCCAGGTTCTTTCTGCTGGAATTACTGTTCCTGTCCCCTGCCCCTTGCACATATCCATGCATATTCACTTGGGCAGCTCCCACCATTCCCCCATTCCAGTCTTCTTAACCTACACAACCTCCCTGACTTCTCCTGCCAGTATTACATACTCCTCCTAAGTGTCCTACTAGTATCCTGTGCTTCTGTTGTGATACATATCCTGCAGTACTATAATCATGTGTTTATCTGCTCTCCCACCAGAATATATGCTTCTTGACAGCAAAATAAAGATCTTAGCCTTATTTTCTCTTCAGCATCTCATACAATGCCTACCCTGAAGTAGTGCTCAGATAGTGTAATTTATTTGATACAAAAGCTCCAAACCAACCTAATAAATTTGGAATAGGATATACTCTTTATTTATTTCATTGTTTACATTGGTTTATAAGAACAAATACAGATATAAATCTCCAACTTTTTTTTTTTTTTTTGTAGTACCAGGGATTGAACTCAGGACCCTGTGCTTGCCAGGCAAAGAAAAAAAAAGAAACAAGTAGTATAGTTACCTTATGTATTTCTTTTCCTTCTTTTATTCTTTTCACCCATATCCGTTGTTCTTTCCTTTTGAGTGATTTTTTTGTTTTTGTTTTTGTTTGGCAGAACCAGGTATTGACTCAGGCCCTTGTGCTTGCCAGAGAAGTGCTTATTCTACTGAGCCATCTCCCTGGCCTTTGAACACTTTCTATCCCTTCCAAATATTTTAAATATCCAGCTGACCAAATCTGTAGATCTGGAATCATAGAAGCGGGGCTGACAGTAACTGGTAACTGAAGCTTAGGCAACCAAGAGTCTTAATGAAAGAAGAAACACTTGAAAGAAAGGTGCAGTGTAGACAGGCACGTGGAAAGGAACTTTGACCTTAGGAATGACAACAGGCATAGCCTAAAAGAGCACACCTGTCAGTGGGAAGGATCATTAATGATAAGCAACTTTCACTGCTGTCTGTGGACTTTGTACTTTACTTTAGGGATCATAGGATAGGTTTGTAGACACTAGAGTACATGTAAAGTGTAACATTTTAATGGATAAATGTCTACAGATAGGAAATATAAGAGAAAGGGCAGGAATAGAAGCATGGGACCTCAGGAAATTATTAAAGACTTGGGTGTTGCCTGGTGACAAAGGGCTGTGTACAAAAGACACAAGAATGATTGTCCCATGTTTGGTGAAGGAGAAGGGGAACAGGAAGGCAAAAACATCAAGCTTTTCTCCAGTGTTTCACGCCTTAGCACCACCAATAAGAAGATCCAAGACAGAAGCAAGGGAGAGTATGTGCTAAGTTTAAGTGATATAAGGAAATAAGACTCCTGACCTGAAAGGTGCTTGGTATGGGTTTGTGTTCTCTAAAACTGAAGAATGAATTTTAGGAACAAACAGAGATTAAGAGCAGAATACTTATTAGAGGAAAGAAAGCTGTCCAAGAAAAGAACAGAAGGGGGACCTGAGTGGGTTGCCCCAGGAAGCTATCTCTTCCAGGGATTTTTATAAAGTAAAGCCATAAAGTGGGTCTAAAGCAGAGAACAAGGGAGCTCAGGTGAGCATGAGGTGGGACAAAATTGTGGTCAACCAATGAGATTACATGCACCATTGCTCAGGTAAAATTGATTAAATCAGAATCAGATGGGAAGCAAGTCATGTAGCCAATGGACATGAATATAGAACAAGGGCTGTTCCTATAGGAGTTGGGTCAGTGACTCAGGCTCCTTCAAGGTGATAGGTACCTACTTAGAAATCAATCCCTGATGCCCATTCCTAGGGAAGTATGTGGCTACATTTGTTTACTCTTGTCTTGAGGTCTGGCCCATAGCAGGGAGTGTCTATCTTTTCCAAAGTTGCAAAATCACCTGGTCTTCCATATTGTCTCCTTGAGGGCCTAGCCCTGTCTAACTGCCTATAATATTTCTATCTAATTTAGCTGCCTACAAAATAAGCATTACTGAACTTTGAGTGAAGGTGGCTCTTGAAGGAAAAAAATAAATCAGAGCACTTATAGAGTGGTAGTTCTAAAATTCAGGGCAGTGGTAAATAAACATATAGGGGGCCACTCTTTTGCAGTAAGCTTCTGTGCTGGAAATTAGAATAGACTAAAAACCCAAAATATAACCCACATTAAGGCTGAATGCTAAAGACCAAAACTGAGTTATTACGTGACATTCTGAGACACCCAAACTAGAGAGACAATAACCAAATTTCCCACTTTCTAGTTTCAGTGGTCATGATAATGAAGTTCCCATTGTTTTAATCCTTATAACCAAAAGAATGCGTAGAAGTAGCCTCAGGCCAGTTCCATTTCCACCCTTCCCTCTTCTGTTCCCTCCTTCCAAGGAAAGTAGCTCTCAGGTGACCATTCTACTTCTTTCTTTTCAGCCTGTTGTGCTCAGGCCAACTTTTGCTTCTTTATCAAAAGAAAGAAGTGTTGCCCACTTGTAGAATTAAAAATAAATCCAGGGCATGCCAGATAGCTCAGTGGTTATTCCACTCCTGTCCCTGGGAGGGTGCTGAGCCAGGGACTGAAACTGGGCGCTGTGGTAAGCACCTGTAATCCCAGTACTTGGGAGGCTGAAAACAGGAGGATCACTACAAGTCCTAGCTGTGTGGTGAGACCCTGTAGTCCCTGTACTAAATAAATAAATATAAAAATAAAAGAATAAATCCAGTTAAATCCTTCAGATCAAATTATGATTTCTTTTTCTTTTTTGTGCCTTTTCAGGGACAGAGGGTCTAAATGACAAGTCTGAAAATTTTCCATTGTGTCGCAACCCTAAATTTGGTCTGAAAAAATAAAGTGTATTTTTAAAATGGTCAGTAAGACAGCCCGAGAAAGAAGAATCATACAGCCTTAAAAACAAAAGGAGGCTAGAGCCGACCACATAGCTCAGCAGACTAAAGCATCTGCAAACAGGCCCAGGGTCCCAGGGTTCAATCCCAGGGCTTGCCGAGCCAGCTCTGCACCCAGGCACGCTGAGTCCAATCTAGTAGTAAGACCCTGAACACCCTGTAGACTCTGCCCTAAAATACTAATAAATAAATAAATAAGGAGGGAGGGCTCCATGTTCTGTTAACAAGCCAAGGCCACAATAGGAATGTGAAAAGTTAGTATGTGAACTTGCTAGTGAAGCACTGAGGCATGCCATTTACACCACCAACCCTACTGTGCAGGACTGACACCGCCTTTCTCACAAGGGCGGAGCTACGTGGCTAGCCGAATGTGTGTTCCCAGAGTGCTCATATTTAGCAGACACAGGGTTAATAGTGTTTGTTTGTTTGTTTTTTTTAACATATTTTATGTCTCATTTTCTGACTTTTATGGTTTCTAAGGAGAAAATTTTATGGTTTCTGAGGAGAAAAGTCATGTGAATTATCCTTCACAAGGCATTTTTCTCTGGCTGCCTTCAAGATTTTTTTCTTTGTTTTTAGTTCATATTACACACACAATATATGTACACATAGCATTATAATTTATAACTTATACATTAGTTATACTTTGTGGTTTATAACACATAGTTTTTAGACTGTATAAATACACACAAAGTATATACACATTGATATGGACTATATGTACTACATCTGGTTCCTCGTAAAGGGTAGCAGATGCCCATACTATACTTTTCTAATGAAAATATGTACTTTACCATAGTGGTCACCAGCTGTGCATCTCAGTGGCAGTGCTGGGGGAATACAGGGACCAATCTTTGTGTTCACCCACTTGGAGGACAAATGACAAGTACATGTGTGTCTAAGTGTCAGCAGGTGAGCTTTACCCACTTTATGTGCAATGTTACATTTTTGTATATTTTATTTATTTTATTAAGCACTTTCTTTTGATATTTCTTATGGAATAACTATAGCTTATTCCTCCCTGGCAAACACAAGGTCCTGAGTTTGATACCATGTACCCCCCAAAAAATAAATAAATAACTGTAGCTCAGTACAATGTTGTATGAAAATCCATTTTTATAACTTAGGAAGAAGTTGAAAGTGAGTCATCAGGTGACTCCATTACTGACAATGACTTGGGTGACAGAGCCAGAGAAGCTGTGACAGTGAGATGGGGCAAGATAGGATAGGGGAGTACAGAATGCAGACCTTGATCCAGACAAGAAAGCAAACAGTAATGTAAGTAATGTTGGAGCGGTCAAAACGCTACATAAGTGGCCATGTATACCCGAATAACTCAACATTAGAACTGGGTCAGAAAATGTTATAAGGTTCCTGCCAGGGGCGAAACCTATTGGACTGAAGGCCAATATGTGACTCAGTGTTGGAAATCATAGCAGCCGATATGCTACAAGATGTTATAAAATACACTAATAATGAAATACAGGTGAAATTTTCTACAACTGTAAGTGCCACACCACCCTAATGATTTTTTTAAAGACTTATTTTTATCTTTATTTATTTATTTTTTGTATTGTGTTCAGGGTCTCACTGCTAGATCAGACTCGTAGTGATCCACCTGTTTAGAGTCTCCCAAGAGCTGGGATTACAGGCCGCACCACCATGCCCATTCTCACCCTAATGATTGTCTGGGGTTAAATTTAAGTGTACCCTAACTATTACCCAGGCCTGGGCTGGGAGGTCCCAGTGTGCTGACATCCTGGAGAGACAGCAAGAGGCACCTTGGATCAGTGGTGGCTGAACCTACACATACTGGAAGTCTAAATTACTGAGCCCCTTTTACTTCTTTGCATACTTTATACCCTCTGCCCCTTGCACTGAGTTTCTTTTGCCCTCTGCCCTCTTTCCCTGTTGGCTGTTTCTGCTGCTGTCCTATGATCTTTAATAAACTATTTTCTTTTTCTTTTTTATGTATTTGTTACAGGGTCTCTCTAGGCAGCTCAGACTTCTGTTTTCAGCCTCCCCAGCTCTGGGATTACGGGTGTGCACCACCACACTCGAACTAGGTGTCCGGAGGTGGGCTTGGGGCTTGACATGGCTTGTGGTCTAGGGATCAAACCCCTGTCCCTGTGCTTCAATAAACTACTTAGTAGCTATGGCTTGTGGTCTAGGGATCAAACCCCTGTCCCTGTGCTTCAATAAACTACTTAGTAGCTACTTACTGCATCCCAGGAGGTGTGTGCTTAAAAATCTTTCCTTGTTATACACAGAAATCTGGACTATTTTTTGGCCATTCAACTGTAACAGTAATAATCAAAAATATATTTATCATGACACCTCACTATCTGAAGTAAAAGCCTTTGTAACAGGTCTTTATCATTGTAGACATCAGAATCTAAAAGATTTATGGAGAAGAGGCAGATGAGAAGTTGAGGTTTTTAGAACAATACTGACACTCAGGAGAAGTGATGTCCTCCAAAATTGCCCACATTTTGATCATGAAAGATCTAACAAAAGAAAAAAAAAAAAAAGAAAAGAAAAAATGAACAATTTGGCTGCTATTTGCTCATTTTTGAGCACTTGGTTTCAATATACTACATAACAAATGGCAAACAACTTGTACTATGTCACGGTTGTGGTGGCTTTCAGCCACTAGGTCTCTGTTTGAGCAGTAATAAAGCAGATGGCATTGTAAATAGAACTGTTGCGCCTATTTCAAAAACTAATTAGAATGTCCAATTCAACAGTTGGTTCACTAGTTACCCACTAATGTTACATTTGCTAAAAGAACACCAGTTGACCAACGCAGGAACTGTTTTCAAGAACACAGTGGAGACTGCCCCCTCCAAATGGTACAAACATGTTGTTCACAAACATTGACCTCCTATATGATGACAATAAACAAACTAGTATTGATAGCTATCAATCTTACACCATGATGATAAGACTGATAGTGAAGCCAGGAGTTGTGACATGCATCTAATCTCAGGTAAGGAAGGAAGAAAACAAGAAAAAAAATAGAAGGAAAAATACTGATACAAAGCTTTTGTAAATAAGTGGGAAGGGGCTCTAGAGAAGGGAGGTGATGGGGGAAAAAAAAGAATCAGGGGGCTGGGGAGATGGCTCAGTAGAATAATTGCTTCCCTGGCAAGTGCAAGGTCCTGAGTTCAATCCCCAGTTCTGCCAAAAAAAAAAGAATCAAAGTACAGTATATACAAGCTACAAATTCCTTATGATGGATATGATTATTATGTATATCTGAAGTATGTCGATAAAATTAATTTTAAAAATTATTCATAAGAACTCAAAGTATTATAAAGAAGAAATTTTTGATTTTTCGGTCTTTTTGTGACAGTATTTCATTATGCAATTCATGCTGGTCTTGAACTCACTTTTTTTTATGTAATTTAGTACAGGTTCCATTGGTCTCACTACACAGAACAGATTTTGATCTTCCTGGTTTTCACCCTTTCAAGTGCTGGGATTATAGATGCACACCACCCTGCTCAGTCTCAATGGCCATATCAGCACGCCCTGGGGAGCAGGGCAGCATGGCAGGCTGGGGGGATCAGAATCCCTGACCCTGCCTCTGCCCAAGCAGGCACTTTGATTCATTGAGCTATCTGGCTGGCCCTTGAACTCACTTTGTAGCCCAGGCTGGCCTTCGTGCTGGAATAACAGAAGTGTTTTGCCTCACATGGCTCCACCCACCCCTCAAAAACAAACCTCTTATGAGATGATGCATTATGTCTTTGAATATAACAGGTTTTTTTAATCATGATGAAATTTTAATTCACCTTATTAATATATTTGCATCATACAGTTGGGATAGATAATGCCATGCTTCTACACAATTCTATGAGAGGCAAGATTTGCACTAATGGTGGTTGGACAGGATATTATGTCAGCTTCTAGTACTATGGACAACTACTAGAAAAATAACAAGGTAGAAAGTATTAATTATTGAATCTTTGATGTAATTCAGGTATAAAAAATAAGTTACACAAACAGCTACACTCTCTTAATTTACTGATGAGACATACGCTATAATAATGTCTGTAAGTATAATATCATGTATGCACCTTCTATGATACCAAAACATTATGAAAACAGTTTGTAGTGTATTAATTTATCAAATCCATCTTACAAGGTATCTTAAAACTGTCTCATTGATATTTGTACTTCAATAAAATAAAAATTAAAAAATATGATATATTTGCATCAATTTATTATTTAGAAGATCTTATAGATGGAAGGTCTAATAATATTTATTGATGTTTTGTTCCCGTTTTTGCTTTTTTTTATTTTTATTTTTTTGGTGGAATCAGGCCCTTGCGCTTGCCAGGGAAGCACTTATTCCACTGAGCCATCTCCCAGGTCCCCTTTTGCTTTTTTTTAGATCAGAGTAAAAGCTGAGTTTAATCTCCAGTATTTTTTTTTGTTTCATTAACTTTATTGAAAATCAATAATTACGTAGCATACTAAAAAGTATAGACAAATATTTAAATGTGAAAGATATAAGATGTACACAGAATGAATTTTAGAGAAATATTTCTGAAATGAATACATAGTATGAAATTGATAATAGATTGCAAATTATAAATAAATTATTTACAAACTTAAATGAATATAATAAGGAAAACTATCCAAAATGAAAATAAAGAAGAAAGATTTACAAATCAGCCAAAATCAAGAAACTTATGTTCATATTAGAATTCTCAAAGTAGAAAGGGATAGGCAACAAATATTTAAAAATTTTAAATTTCTGAATTTAGTTGAACTTATAACACATTTCCAAGAAAAATGAACCTTTTGCACAAGAAATTTGAATAAAATCAAAACAAGATATATAAAAATGAAGTTGCCCAAAACTTATTTTAAAGAAAAAAATCATTAAATCACATACATAAAACATATTAGCTATGGAAGAACAAAATCAAATAGCATCTTATTCCACATTAGCGAGGAAAAAAAGAAAGGCCACGTATGTAGGAAACTAGACTAATTAAAAAGGACTGAAAGAAAAAAAAAAAGATCTGTCCTCTTTGAATTTTATACCTAGCAAACATACCTTTGAAAGCTAAAAGTAAATTATTTTCCCATTATACAAACTTGAAATATTCTAATACCTCCAGACAAGCATATAGAAAATAGCAAAGAGCCTAATTTTTAAGGCAAGAGAAGTTGCTGTATGGTTCTGGATAAAGAATAAGCAGCTCTCAAAATGATAGTTTTGGAGGAATATGTAAAATATATTAGATGAACCCATTTAAAAGGTCATTAAAGATTTCTACAAAATAGTATCAATCTTATGTTGAGTTATACACATATTTTTTTCATGTATATATGTGTGTGTGTGCATGCGTGTGTGTGTGTGTGTGTGTGTGTGTGTGTGTGTGTGTATAAAAGTCAAGGAAGAACTAATATAGTCAGTGGAAAATGGAAATATGCTGTTTAAAGTTTCTAATACAAGGACAAAATATCATACCACATCTTTTAAGTAGATTGTAAGTCAAAGATACAGTATAAAGCTTAAAACAAAAATCAAGATTAAGCAATATTAAGAAAATTAAATATTAATTAATTAAAAATTAAATGTTTCAAAACAATTGTTCCTGTTTTGATCCATGAACTGCTACAACAACATTATCTATTACAGAAAATAATTACTTTCTGCCTACTAATATATTGTTATAAATTATGGAGAAAATCACTCAAAAAGTATTTAGAGACCACTGCTTGATACATAATGTGGGAGCACTATGAGAGAAAAGAAAAGAACAAAACACACAACCATGGTTGTGGAACCATATTCAAAGTATAGCTCCACTATATTTTTTGTTTGTTTGTTTTACGGAACCAGGGATTGAACTCAGGCCCTTGTGCTTGCCAGGCAAGCACTTATTCTAGTAAGCCATCTCTCTGGCCCATAGCTCCACTATAGAAAGGAAGTTTTCTATCCCTTTAAGAGTTTTGCCTGCTGCAGTCTCCTGTTGCCCCTGGCTACCTTCACTGCTGTAGCCTAGCTTGGAAACTGGGACACATGAGAACAACAGATAAAGCAAGAAGTTAGATTTCCATATTCTGAGCTCAGACACCACCTCTACCACAATCTTACAGGTTTTTTCCTGGGGTTCTGTCTTTCTCTGCACCACTGCCTACTTGCAGAGCATTGAGCTTTGGAGAGGAGATAGCAAAAAGTTAGAAGAAAGGTTCTGATAGGAGAAAGGTTCACTCACTGGTTCAAGGGCATTTCAAATTCTGGCCTTCTTTCCCAAACTATGTGCAGCCCTTTACTTTTTGTTTGTTTGCGGTACTGGGGATCAAACTCAGGACCTTGATCTTGTGAGGCAGGTGCTTATGCTGCTGAGGTATCTCTCCAACACTATCACTTACTTTTCTGAGTTTCCATATAGATTTTTCCAGGTGTTTTCCCCCTCTTTTTTTGGAATCAGAGTCTCAGTATGTGACCCAGTTTAAGCTCAGAATCCTCTGGTCTTAATCTTCTAAGGATGACAGGTGTCAGCCACCTTGCCCAGTTTTCTTTCTACTTTTGTAGCTTCAGTTAGTGGAAGAAACAAAGTGGAGTATATTTATTCCTTCTTACCAAAAGCTAGACTGTTTATTACCAGTGGCTTTTAACTTTCAGAATTTCTGGCTTTCTAGTCCATTCACAGGGCTAAACTTACTGGTTTATAAATAATCATTCACTGTATCAAAATTTCAAACTTGAACAGACTACTTTTCATTAGTACATCTAAAGCATAATGACCCGCATAGCATCCACAGTCTGATGCACATAGGGGGCTTCATCAGTGTTTGCCCCGTCCTCTGCTCAAGCCAGTTATGTTGTCCAAGGAGAGTTGAATAAGCTGGCTCCCCAAACCAGGGATGAGCTAGTCCCAAACCGCATCAAAATCTCTTGCCTTGCTGCTTTCCATGAGCTTATGCTGAGCTTTCTGTAACTGGGCACCAGAAATGTTGGCATGCATACAATATGCTTCAGTCCTCTCTGTCTCTTTCCTGCCAGGAGGGTCAGCTCCCCGGCTTCCACTACTAGAAGGCCACTCCAAGCAGATCAAACCAGCTGGCTGACACCTGCTTTCAGTTCATTCTCACCAGGCCCGTAGCCTGGGCACTGTGTCCTGTTCTTCTTGCTGACATAATTCTTAGAATAACCCGACTCTGTACCTAACACTCCTACTTCCCTGTTCCAAAGATGTCCTTGAGCTGAGACAGCAGTTGAGATGGAATGGTGGCGCGTGCCTGTAATCCCAGCATTTGGGAGGCTATAAACAGGAGGATCACCACGAGTCTGATTTACGCAGTGAGACCCTGTACACCCTGTACACTCTGTCCTAAAAAACAAAACAAAAAGCAAAGAGGTCCTTGTATTTTAGGTCAAGTTCTCTCCACTGGTAAACTGAGCTGAGTCATCTACCCATGTTGCCTTGGGTATTTGGTTCCTGGGCTAACTCTAACTTGCTATTTACGCCACTTTATTTTTTTAAATTCATTTATTTATTTGTTGCAGGGTCTTGCTACACAGCTGGGATTCATAGTGATCCTCCTGCCTCAGCCTCCCCCACACTGGCATTTTAGGCATACGCCACCATGCTTGGTTTTGGTGGCCAGCATGGGAACTGAACCCTGGTCCTTGTTCTTGCCAGTCAGGTGCTTAGACTGGTATGCTACCTCTGTGGCCCTATTTATGGCACTTTAAAAACTTTCTCTTTGAATGAATACTAAATAGTATTTTAGGAGAAAATGTTAAGTAATAGTAGCAATGTGAGGCTCATTTTTTTCTCTCTCTTTTTGTCTTCTTTCCTTCCTTCCTTCCTTCCTTCCCTTCTTCTTCTTCTTTTTCTTCTTCTTCTTCTTTTTCTTCTTCTTCTTCTTCTTCTTCTGCTTCTGCTTCTGCTTCTGCTTCTTCTGCTTCTTCTATCCTTCCTTTCTTTTTAAGGAAATAGGCCTCAGGCTTCTCATCGTGTTGTCCAGGCTGGCTTCTGAGCTCAAGTGATTCTCCTGCCTCACCTACCTGAGTAGCTGAGATTATCGGTTCCTGCCACCAAGGCTCAGTATCTCAATCCTAATTTTAATGGGAATATCAGTAGAGTTTCACCTATGACGTGGTATATATTTCTTATAATCTGGTAATACAGTATATAATATCAGTAGATTTTGTTGTACTGGCATATCTTTAGATAGATTTTTAATTGATCTTGGTAAATTAACCTTTTATATATATTATAAAATTGTATCTTCTTACATTTTTTTTTGTCTTTTTTTGAGACAGGGTCTCACTGTGCAGTTCAGGCTGGCCTTAAGCTCACTTTGTAGCTCAGGCTGGTCTCGAACTCACAACAATCCTCCTGCCTCAGCCTCCCTAGTGCTGGGATTACAGGCATGCGCCACCACGCCTGGCTTCTTCTTACATCTTTACTTATTTATTAATAATAAAATAAAAATTTATTTTAAAGAGAATAATAAGAACAATACAGAATTTCAAAATAAGATGGTAGGAGATTAACAACAGTTATCATATTGCATATTATTATCTTCAAAGTAGTTGCTCATCCTGATTCACAACAGGCAGTGCTTTAAGGTTGGAGCCCCCCAAGACCTTTGCAGTTCACATCTTGCCTCAGATTGGATGTTAGATATGGAGCTACAGAACTTAATGTTTTCCCTGATGGCTTTTGAACTTACTATGGCCCCATTCCACTTGGAATGGAAAAATCTCTCTTGTGCCATTGAATGTTGAAAGTGTTTCACTTTCATTTGTACAACAGCACACAATTAAGAGTTTGCCTTTAACCTCATAGGGAATTTTCATCTTGGACTTCTCTGCAGTGCAGAAAAATTTAGGATTTAGGCAACTCTTGGAGATGGACCAAATTTCTTTTCCATAACATGATGTATATGAGTCTTTAGGAAACCAGGGGCAGAACATTGTGATTGTGTTTAGATGTCCTGCAAATCCTCATTCACTGTGTGTCGGGAGTTGTGGGGGGTATCTGAGATGTGGGACTTTTGAGAGGTGGGTGAATCTAAAGTGTATGGTGTTAGGATCAAAGATATGTAATTACTAAATCAATCCACTGATTGGTTTAGCATAGTTCTGGTGAGGATTAAGTGTGAGTACTACATCTGCCCTCCCCAAAGAGAGTATGCTGAATAAAATATAATGGACAGGATGAGGGGTGGTATACCTTGGGGCCAGAAATCTATGGACTGAATCCTCTGCACACTATGAGACAAATAAACTTCTCCTCTAAAAAAAAAAACAAAAAAAACACCAAAGTAGTTTCTCAGATTACCAAATATAGGTATATAACATTGGCCAAACAATATAAACACTAAGTGCTCCTTTAAATGAACTAACAGAAATTAGTAGTAAAATTGTCTTGTGTCTTGTGTTGGGAGATAATGTGACATTTGTACATTTGGATCTGATTTATTTCACTTATGAATATGGTCTCTAGTTGTATCCATTTACTCTAAAAGCCTCAAGTATACCTTTCTTTACATATGAGTAATACTCCGTTGTATAAAAATATCACGTCTTTTACCTGTTCTTCAGTTAATGGGCATTTGATTTGTTTCCAAGGTTAAACTATGACAAAGTGTGCTGCTATATACATAGGTGCACATATGACTGTGGTGTGATGTTTTTAATTCTTCTGGGAAAATACACAGTAAGGGAATAGCAAGGGCAAATGAAACCTCTAATCTCAGATTTTTAAGGAATCTCCACTGTTTCCACTATGGGTGGGCCAGTCTACAGTCCCACAAATAGTGAAGAAGGGTTTTTTTTTTTTCCCACATAGCCCCATCACAATTTGTTACTGGATGACTTTTAATGAGAGCCAATCTCTCTGGGGTCAGATGGAATCTCAATGTTGTTTTAAATTTGCATTTTTTCAGATGACCGATTTTGAACATTTTTTCGTATCTTTATTTGCCATTTGTATTTCTTCCTCTGAGAAGTATGTATTTATCTCAGATCTCCAGTTCTTGATTGGGCCTCTGAATTTTGGCATTATGATTTTCAAAATTCTTTGTTTGTTCCAAATAGAAGTCCTTTGTCTGAAGGACAGTTAGCTAAATTTTTCCCCACAATTTGTGAGTTTTCACTCTGTTGGTGATTTCTTTTGATCTGCAAATTTTTTTAATAAGATGAGATCCCAGTTGTTGATTCTTCATGATAATTCCTGCAGCTGGAATTTTGTTTATGAACTCTCTGAGTATTCCCATGTCAAAATATCTACCTACTTTTGCTTCCAGTAGATTTAGTGTTCTTGTTTTAATATTTAGATCTCAGATCCATTTTTACTTTAGTTTAGTGCATTGTGATAGACATGGTTCTAGTTTTACTCCTTGGTGTGTGAAAAGCATTTTTTTCAGCAGGATTTATTAAAGAGGCTTTCAGTGAAAATATTTGGCCTCTTTATCAAAGATGAAGTGGCTGAGTGTGTTAGTAGTTCTGTCTGCATCTTCTAATCTATTCCATTGAAATTCAGGGCTTTTTGTTTTGGTCTCTTTTCTTTCCTAGTACCTGATTTTTCATGGTATCTTTGTAATTTATTTCAAGGCAGGGACTGTACTGCCTTCTGCCTTGTGGAATGATTTGCTGGATCTGTGAGGTGTAGTGAGCCCAGGAAGCTGGAAAATCAGTCAAAGATGTATAGGCTGGACTAGACCTCGGCACCTAAAGCAAATAAGCTTTCTCAGTCCTGAGATAGGAATCCTGACTGGTTAATGTCAGCTACTGGTCACTAGGCAACCTTGTGTCAAGTGTTACTGACTTTGCAAAGGTATAAATGTAGGTTTCATTGTGCTGGCATGTGAATCTTGCCCATCAGGCAGACCAGCGACCACCTAGCCCAGCTTTTCTCTTCTTGTTTATCTCTCTCATTCCTGCTGCCATATATTCCTTTGCAGTAAGACCAGTGGATCCCTACATCTGGCTCCCAAACAGAATTCCATGGAGGAGATAAGTGTGAGTGGAGGACTCACTTCCAAAGAGCACTCATAGGGAGGGAAGTAGATTGCTTGCAGACAGCCGTAGTCTACACAGGTGTGTATTGGCACTGGTGTAAATCTTGGTATGGGTGCTAGGAGCGGGCTCACTAGGGCCAGAGACATACAGGAGCGTGAAGACAGAAAGAGGCTTGAGAGAAGCCTAACAGAGAAATGTTCAGTTGAGTTAAAAATGGGAAACACAGACTTTCAAGGAACGTAAACATACATGTTGATTTTTTGGTTCCTGTATTTATGCTACTTTTTAAGACCACCATAAAGGACTTAGAGTGGAATACTGTTTTACAATCAAGTCCCAAATGAGACAAGGTAGAGCAAAAGTACAGCAGACAGAGTTTAAACCCTCTAGCTTTGCTCAACTAGATAAGAAAGGAAAAAGTTCTTTTAAATCATGAGCTGTTGGTTCCAAGCAGCACAGACCCACCTGGGGGAAGGGCACAAACTGAGCTCCAAGAGGCCCCTGAGCTCTGGCGCAAGGCAGACCCAGCTGGGATTCCCCAGCTGCCTGTGCATCTGTCCATTCCATCCAGCCACAGAGCTTGCTGTGTACCAAAAGCTACAGTCCTGTGCACCTGGTGCTAAGTACGCTATAGCCAAGACACTGGCTATGCGCATTGCTAGCATTGTAACTTTGTTAGGCTCAGGATAATGACTACGTTTAAAATCTGGGCAAAAATGAAACACTCAATGGGTTTTTAGGAGTCATAAGCCGCAATCCTGGCCAAGACAGCTTAAGGAAATTTCTCTGAGTCACAGATCTGGGACTTCAGCCTCTAGGAAAGTAGAACTATTTTCTTTATCTCCCTTGCAATTAGCATTGAAAAAAGCCAAATGGGTGGGGGAATTTATGGAGGGTTTTCAATACTTTTGCCCTATTTTTGAAGTTCTACTCCCTAAAGAATCCAAGAAGACAAGTTGTAGGTCTTCATGAAGCTGTACCTCTTAAAACCTTAAAAGAATTGGAACACGCTATTGCTGCTTATGGCCCTACTGTTCCCTTTACCTTGAGTTTAGCAGAAATGTTACAACAACAGAATATGGCCCCAAGTGATTGGAAAGAAATAACTAAAGCATGTTTAAATTCAGGAAATTATTTTTTTTTCTTGTATTTTAGGGAAAGGTCAACAGGGTGTTCAGGCTCTCACTATTAGATCCAATTCATAGTGATCTGCCTGTTCACAGCCTCCCAAGAGCTGGAATTATAGGCGTAGGTCATCATACCCAGTGTCAGTTGCCATCTCAGCCCACCCCAGAGCCCCCCCCAACAAGGCAGGCCAGGGGATTCCCCTGGCCCCTGTTCCTGTTTGCAGGGCAGATTATTTATAGTGGAAAGGAAATTTCTTTGAATATTCCAGAGAACAGGCAGCTGGAAATGTGAGGGTCACAATTTAGCCATTACAAACGATTTGCTAATTGCAAAGTGTGCTTTTCTAGCACAATCAATTTACTTTTCCATTGCAAATATGAGCAAACTAAGTGGCAATAGGGCTTGGAGGGAATTACTTTGTAAGAGTCAGGACAGGGGGCCGAGGAGATGATCCAGTAGAATAAGCGCTTCCTTGGCAAGTGCAAGGGTCTGAGTTCAATCCCTGGTTCTGCAGAAAAACAAAAAACAAAAGAGTGAGGGTAGGCCATAATGCATCTTTCCAAGATTTTGCTGCAGTTTGTTGCAAGCTACTGAGAGGATTATCAGTGACACAGAAGCTAGCTAATTAATAGTTCAACAAGTGGCCTTTGAAAATGCAAATAAATGGTGTAAAGAGGCCTTAAGAGCCCAGAAAAACCAAGTTATACATCCTGAGACAATTCAGATTAGTGTGGATTTTGGCTCCTCATATGGATATTGGCTCCTCATATGTACAAGGGGCCGCCTTGGCAGTGGCTATTACTCAGGTTATTCATCCACAGTCTAAAAATGAGGAAAAAGTAAGGTCATTTGTTTCCACTGTGGGGACAAGGGACATTTAGCCAGAAACTGATCTGTTGCATGAAAGAGAACACAGCCTTTATCTGTCTTTTTAATAAAACCTTCCAGACCAGCACTAAATGTAAATGAGGGAACTATTGGGCAAGTGACTGTAAGTCGAAGACTGATGGATGTGGAAGTGTAGTGAGGTGTAGCATTAGGTTTTGTGCTCTTTCTAATCTCCCGATATGAGGATTCACCACTCTAAATTTCTCTCTAAGGACTCCTTTCTTTGCATCTCACTATTTTCATTTTTGTTTGATAGTAATATTGCTTAATTTCTTCTTTGATTTTATCTGTGAACCATTAGTTGTTCAGAAGGGTCTTATTTAATTTCCACATGTTTATACAGATTTTGCAATTTCTTCTGTCAATAATTTCCAATTTCACTGCATCATTGTCAGACAACATGCAAAAGGTAATATCAGTTCCTTTGCATAGGCTTATATGTGTTCTTTTTTTGTTTTTAATTTGAGAAGGGTTCGTTTTGGCTACTTCAGGCAGCCTTAAGGGCAGTTCTGGTACAACTCCTGGAGCTGAGAATTGAACTGTAGTCTATACACTTGCCTGCATGTACTCAAGTGGCACTTTAAACAACTGAACTATCCAGGAGAGTCCCCTTACACATATTCTATGCACCAGCACACGGTATATTTTAGAGACTGTCCCTTGTGCAGCTGAGAAGAATGTGTGTTCTGATGTTGTTGGATGGAACACTCTGTAAAGGTCTACTTTAGGTAGGAAAAAAAAGTCCTGTTTTTCACAAGTTTAGTTCAATTCTGTTATTTCTTTGCTGATTTTTTGTCTAGTTCGTCTTTGTGCTAATGTGGTGTCAAGGTCCCTGTTACAATTTTGTTATTGCTTATTTGATTTTTGTGCCCATAAATATTTGTTTTATGCTGTTGGGTAAATTTACCATTTATGTAAATGGCATCAACTTATCAATCAGAAGTATGGTGCTGATTGGTAAATTGGGTGCTCCCATATTTGATTCATATATATTTATGATTATTATCTCTTCCTCTTGCAGTTTTCCCCTAACACATATGTATGTAGTGAACTTCTTTATCTCTTTTGATCATTCTTTTTTTTTTTTTTTTTTTTTTTTTTTTTTTTTTTTTTTTTTTTTTTTTTTTTTGTGGAACCAGGAATTCTTTTGATCATTCTTTGTTGGCAGTTCATATTATCTATAAACAGAATAGGTATGCCTGCTTTTTTTCTGGGCTCCTGTTGCACAAAGTATTGTTTTCTATTCTTTGGCTTTCAGGCTATGAATTTCCTTTTGAGTTAAATGTGTTTCTTGTGCATCCACTGTTGGATTTTGTTTCTTGATTCACCCTGCCAGTATGTTTCTTCTGATTAGTAAATTGATGCCATTTACATAAATGATTATAACTGATATGTATGGGCTGGTCTTTGTCATTTTATCTTCCTTTTGTAGGTGCCCTACTTTTCCCCTCTGTTTAATTACTTGCCCTGCTTAGTGGCTCCTTTCTGTTGTGCTTTGAACTGTGGTCTTTCAAAAAATCTCTATTTAGAAAATCTCTCAGTACCCTTTGTAGTGTTGGTTTGGTAGTCATAAATATCTTAAGGTTTTTTTACTTATTTTTTCATTAATTTTAAAAGATAGTTTTTCAGTATACATCAGTCTGGGTTGGAAGTTATTTTCTTTCAAGATTGGCAATACTAGCCGGGCGTGGTGGCGTGTGCCTGTAATCCCAGCACTCGGGAGGCTGAGGCAGGAGGATTGTTGTGAGTTCGAGACCAGCCTGAGCTACAAAATGAGCTTAAAGCCAGCCTGAACTGCATAGCAAGACCCTGTCTCAAAAGGACAAAAAAAAAAAAAAAAAAAAAAAGATTGGCAATACTTCAAATTTTGCTTGATTTGAGGATGTTTGTTGAAAAGTCTACTGTGATTCTGATGGGCTTTCTTCAAATGTGACGCTTCTTTTCTAACAGCTTTTACTTTTTTTTTATTTACATATTTGGTAAAGGGTCTCACTGTGCAGCTAGGACTTGTAGTGATCTTCCTGTTTTCAGCCTTCCCAGCACTGGGATTACAGGCATGCACCACCATGCCTGGATTCAGTCACAGTGAGTCCTGGGGTGGGGCCGGTGTGGCATATGGTGTCAGGGATTGAAACCTGGTCCCTGTACTTGCCTAAGCAGGTGCTTAGTTCACTGAATTATCTTGCTGGCCCATCCTCTTATTATTTTGTTATGAAATTTTTTGCATTTTTTCATAGAAAAGAAAGAGAAGTTCATTTTACAAGAGAGATCAGAATATTAAGATACCGATCTAGAGGTACTAGGAGCTCTGAACAGATATTTCCAGATCTTTCTGAGGCATGAGCCAATGGAGTTGATGAACATTCTTTTTTATGAAATGTGTTAACATCATGCATTGTATTTAATATGAAACTTGCAGGACTAACTACAAGTGTGAGACACCCTGTGAGCTCTACTTGGATTCTTCCCCTCACCCAAACAAAATTACAGCCATAAATTCAGTGCCTATTGTACCCACATATGGTGTTAGATTTTACGTCCTACTTATGTATCCATAAATATATTCCACAAAATCTTTTATACTTTATAATCTTGTCAAATTAGACAAATACTCCAGCAGCCTGTTTCTTTGTCTAGTGTTAGGGTTTGGGATGAGCAATGTGTCTGTTAGCCCATTTAAAATGCTATTTTCTGTACTGCATAAAGTTTTATATTCACCACTTCTCTCTCTATGTTTCTCTAGGGAAATCAAAATATATTACCCTACAACACAGCACGGTGGCATAAGGGTTATTTTGAGCTGAAGGCATTGGGGATTGAACAGATGCAGAAAGAATCCTGCTCAGAGGCTTGTCTTTTCTGTTTAAATGTGGAAACTCCCCAGAAGTGACAAGTGGCATAGCCACCATCTTCCAGGAAGATAGAAAGCTGGTACAAGGATAGACCTGCACAAACAAATGATATTCCCTTGGTTTTCCTGAATATTTACCTTCCCATAATACTCAGCTCTCAAAAGCTTAAAATCTTTTCCTCACATTTTCTATAAATATTCTTTGGTAAGTTGTTATATAAGCACAGTCTCCAACTGCCCCATTTGGTTACTCATAACTGAATGTCTGTCACATGTATGCCCATGGTGCATGCTAGTAAATTTTATGTTCTTATGAATCTCTTTTATCAATCCACATGTCCCCAGGCAAAAAACCCAAGAGAGTAGAGACAATGTTTTATTTACCTTCTTTTCCTCAAGTCAGGTTGAGTTTGACTTCACTTACTCTCCCACCAGAGTGCTAATTGTGCCAGTCAGAAAGTCTTCACGTCCTCTCACGTGTCACTCCTTTCATGTTGCCTAAAATCTCCACCATCAGTGGATCTTGGCTAAAGCCTTGTCTTTGGAGAGTTCTTCTAAAGTAATAGGCAGGAACAGCCAAAGAGGAATGCATCACATGCTGCACAGGACATAAAATTGTAACCATTTGGGGTAGCTGTTTCAAAAAAAGAGAGGATTCCTGGAGAACAGTAAATAACTTGCTTTATGGGAAACCCTAAAAGAATAGAGCAAACCAGAGCAGGAAGAGTCTGACAGTCAAGAGCACCAAGCATCTGAGAAGGGGCTAGCAACTTTGCCTAGAGGGGAAATATGAAGTATCAACTTCATTAAAAGCATTGAGCTCTAATCAAACAGACTGATTTCAAAGCTTCCCATAGTCACTTCCTGTCTGTGTAATCTGAAGCAAGCTTCTAAGCTTTCATTTCTTATGTGATAAATAAAATGAGTTCCATCTACCTTTCAGAGTTGACTGTTTTATAGAATATGAATATGCAGTATGTGTTGAGTAACGGACCCTCAGGAGATGTTGTCGTTATTGATTCAGCCAGTTCCATCAGCCGTGGTGGGCGTCGATATCACCGCTTCCCCGGGGCTTACTCTTGGGTTGACTTGGAAGCCCTTTGCATTAGGTCTTAAAGGTTTTAACAGGTTCATTGGAAAGTATCCTTTTTCGTCTAGAAAAGTTTGGAATTCTCTTATCCCCAACATAGAAAAATGCTAAGTTTGAAGCTGGGGAGATGGCTCAGTAGAATAAGCGCTTCCCTGGCAAGTGCAAGGGTCTGAGTTCAATCCCTGGTTCCACACCACAAAAAAAAAAAAAAAAAAAGAAAGAAAAGAAAAATGCTAGCTTAAATGCCTAAGAAGGACAACTGAAAAGGAAGACAGAAAAGATTTCAGTGACTTCTTTGATACACTGCAAAGGAGTTTTTTTAGTGGTGTCTCCCTTTGATGAAATAACCTGACTCAGCTTATTTGTGAAGAAGTGTTATTTGGCTGTGAAATGGCATAGCACAACCTCTGTGACAAAGGCCATCCTGTGCCTGATCACTTCATGGGGCAGGTAGCGATAGCACAGCAGCGGCAGGAACAAGAATACATCTCAAAGCAGGTATAGTGGTGCACACCTGTAATCCCAACACTGGGCTGAAGCAGGAGAATTGTCACAAGTGCAAGGCCAGCCTGAGCTACAGAGTGAGCTTGAGGTCAGCCTAGTGAAACCTGCATAGTGAAATCCTTTCTCTAAGAGATTAAAAAAAGGAACACATCTCAGTCCAGGAGCAGAAAGATAAGAGAAGGGTCCAGCAGTCCTGTATTGCTCCTTTTATAACACTCCCTGGCTATAACTACCAAAGAGGTCTCATGAGAGGTACCAAAGGGATCACAGGGTAACTACCAAGGGGTGAGTAGAAATATATCATATCCTCAGTGACCTGTGACCCCTTATGGGCCCTTAGACACCTAAACTACATCCAGACCTTAGCAGGCATACAATAAAGTTTGAAGATGTTCAAGGCTGCATTGTATTTGCAAATGAGCATGGGCCAGTTGCCAAGTCTCTTGAGATAGCTTCCCAAGTCATGGTCCACCCTTGATGTGTTAGCATGCAGATGTAGGGCTGGATCTAGTTTCAAGACAGATCTCATCGGCCATACTTCCCAGTAGTAAAGAACCACAGAAAGAAGACACATGAACACATTAAAGAAAGTAAGTACTGGTTCATATTTCTTTTTTTTCCCCTCCCAGGTACTGGGGATCAAACTCAGGACCTTGCACTTACCAGGCAGGTGCTTTTGCTTCTGAGCTTTTGCCCTGCTCTCTATTTTCTTTCTTTCTTTTTTTTCTTTTGTGATACTGGGGATTGAACTCAGGACTCTGCGCTTGCCAGGCAAGTGCTTATTCTATGAACTATCTCCTTGGCCCCTCTCTTTTCTTTTGTATTGTGGTATGTACACTCTGCATGATATCTTCCCCCCAAACATTTAAATGCATGATACATTATTGTTAATTACAGGGACAATATTGTACAGCAGATCTCTCTAATGTATTTGTGTAGCATGACTAAGACTTTGTCTCCATAAGGATAGCTCTCCCCAGCTTTGCCGACACCGATGCCTCCCTTTGGCCCCATCTGCACTGAATTTCTAGGATGCCCCCTTCCTTTGGTAGCCATTTTGGGCAGACTCAGACTTCTCCACCGCCTTACGTTGCCAGTACAGATCCTAAGCTCTGGAAGATGTAGCCAATGACAGTGACAGTGTCTTCAAAGATGCAAGGAAGACTTTTGTTTCAGTAGCTCAAGTCTTGTAAACTGAGTGCCACCAATAGAAGGCAAAACTAAGGGCCAACCAATAGCTCAGCAGACTAAAGTGCCTGCTTAGGCAGAGTGCAGGGATTGGGGTTCGATCCCCAGTGCCAAACGCCCTGCCAGTCCCACTCCCAGGGCACGCTGAGACAGTGATTGAGCCTGGGCATGGTGGCATGTCTGTAATCCCAACACTTGGGAGCTGAAAACAGGAGGATCACTATGAGTCCAGGCTGCCTAGAGAGATCCTGTACCAAAAAAAAAAAAAAAAAAAAAAGACAAAAGTGACTGCTGGGGAAGTCGGCTGTCCATGAGAGTGGACTCATTTTAAAAAATTACACTAAGGGCCAGCCAGAGAGTTCAGTGCATTAAAGAGCCTGCTTAAGCAGATGCAGAGGCTGGGAGTTTCAATCCCTGGCCTGCAGTACACCACCTCTCACAGAACATTGAATTAAATTTTCTTTTACTGGTGATAAGTGACATTCTAATCTTTTTTTCATTACTATAATGAAGTACATGAGGTTTGATACTTTATAAGAAAAGAGGTTTATTTAGCTCGCAGTTGTATAGGTTCATAGAGCCAACCTTGTCTCAGCTCTGGTAAGGACTTTGTGGTAAATGGTATTTTTTTCTAAGAGGACAGGCAAGGAGGAAGGGTTGCACAGAAGGATAGAAAGCCACAGACAGACTAGGGAAGAGCCAGACTTGCTCTTTCTTCTGCTGATAAGGGCTCACAAGGACCCCATGAAAAGTGCATCTTCTTCCTGGGGCAGCACCCTTAAAGACCTAAGTACTTCCCACCAAATTCCATCTCTTAAAGGTTGCCACCAAATTCCATCAGTGCCACACTGAAGGCTAAGTCTCAGTACCTGGATCCCTGGGAGGAGACATTCAAAACGTAGTAAATGCTTGGATTGGTGACTTGGGGATTTTGAGGTAAACTCTTATTAAACTATAAAATGGATAAATGTATCAGAACCATAAAAATGAGCTGGGCCACTATGACACAGTGAAGTATGACACACGGAGTTTAATTATTACTTTTACCCTCAAATGTAAAAGTCAGTGTCTCATGACAGCTGTGTTGTGGGACTAGAGGGCAGTAAAGCCAAGTCAAAAGATCAACTGTATGCTGCTGGCATCTCTGCGCTTATGCCCTCTCCTATAGAATGAGGAAATCCTCTCATGTAGAAATTCTCCTGGATCTGAAAGAAATATATTTGAAGTGAGTTCTTACAGAGGACCTAACTATTGTATGTACAAGTATTTTATGAATTATACAATATCATTAAGATAATTGTTGAGCTTGTTGCAAGTTCAAGACCAGCCTGCTCTACAAAGTAAAAGCTCAAGGCCAGCTTGAACTGCATAGCAAGGCTCTATCTCAAAAAGACAGCCAGAAAGAAAGAAACAAAGTTGAGACCTAAAATTTGTTGACTGATCATGTTTTGCAAATTCTACTTTTCTTAATGACAAATTTCAGAAGAATTTTTGAACAATAAATCATTTCAGAGCAATTTTTCCTTCCAGGGATCATTTGGCAAAGCCTACAGTATCTTCGGTTATCACAACTTGAGGAATCCCGCCGGCCTCTGTGAATAGAGGCCCAGGTGATGTTGCCAAATGTCCTACATTGCAGAGCCCAGCTTCCCATATTAAGAATGACTCCAACTTTCCATTAAGTGCACCGATAATGAAGGACCTTGTTCTGGTGGTAAGACGGGTTAGTCCAGTTAGCCTTGATCTCAGTTTTGTTGAGTCCCTGTGTACACATTAACATTCCCTCACATGAAAACATTCCCTCCTCAGCCTGTGAACTCTCGAGAACAAGAATGAGCAAATTTACTTCTAAGGCAAACCTGTGCTTACACAATCAAGCACACAAATGATGTGCCTATTCTATCAACGCAAGCCTTGTGTTCTCTTCCAGGAACATCTAGAGAGCTCTCTTAACGGGCAGTCTTCTCCACACCTATTATTATTGTTCTTGTTTGTTTCTTTTCTTTTCTTTGAGACATGGTCTCACTATATAGCCCAGGCCGGCCTGTGACTCACTAGTGATCCTTCTGCCTCAGCCTCCTAAATGCTGGGATGATAGGCATTTCTTGTTCATTTGCTGTGTGAGACCAAGTCTTTGTTATGTAGTACAGGTTGACCTTGAGCTCCCTGCATAGCCTGCGCTGGCTTCAAACTCATGGCAATATTCCTGGCTAGACCTCCTAAATCCTGGGATTGTAGGTGAGCACCAATATGCCCTGACTTCCTTTTCCTAAGTGTGAAAGTGTGAAGCTGTAGGATACAGGGTCCACTGAACACTTGAGACCTGCCTAGTGTCTCTCAGTAGGAGAATTTCTGCTTATTTTTTTCTAATAAAAATATTTTATTATTATTATTATTATTATTATTATTATTATTATTATGAGTTGCTATGGATAGAACCCAAGGGCAAACACACACGGGGCAAACACTGCACCTCTGAGCTACAGTCCCTTCCTCTGCATTTTAATGCAGTGAAATACACAGAAATTCATCATCTTAATAATTGTGGAGTGTATAGTTCCATCATATAGATGACAGTCACTGATTGCATAACCATTCTGCAGAACTCTATTCATCTTGCAAAATTGGAACTTGGCACACAAACAACTCAGTTCCTGTCCCAGTTGATTCAGCTGCTCTGGATACCTCATAGCAGTGGGATTATTCAGTATTTGTCCTTTGGTGACTTGATTCATTTAGCATTCTACATGCATACTGCCATCTGTGTCTGAATTTCCTTCCCTTTATTATATTATTTTAATTTAAAATTTTTTTTTATGTACTTGGTTGTTACAGGGTCTCACTGCACAGTTTGGACTCCTGGTGATCCTCCTGTTTTCAGCTTCCCTATCTCTGGGATTATAGGCATATGCCACTATGCCTGGACTCTGGCTGCTCAGCCCATCCTGAGGGCAGGGCTGATATGGCATGTGGTGCTGGGGATTGAACAGGGGTCCCTGAGCTTGCCTAAGCTTGCCTAAGCAGGTGCTTTAGATGCTGAGCTATCTCACTGGCCCCTCCTTTCCCTTTAAAGCAGACTAATGTTCCCTTGTGTGTATATCCACATCTTGTTTACCCACTCATCTGTCTGTGAACATCTGAGTGCACCCATCTTTTGACTTAGGAAAAGTGCTACTGTGGACATATATATACAAATATTTGTTTTGAGGGGCTGGGGAGTTGGCTCGGTAGAATAAGTGCTTCTCTGGCAGGCGCAAGGGCCTGAGTTCAATCCCTGGTTCCACAAAAAAAAAAATTGTTTTGAGTCTGTCCCCTGAACTCATCTGAATATAAACAATGCTCAGAAGTAGTAGCATCGGGGTGTTGCCCACACTGGTCTTGAACTTGTGGGCTCAAGTGATCCTCCCACCTCAGCTTCCAGAGTAGCCAGATTTGATGTCAAGCACTACTAAAAATATACAATTTCTCTGTATTGGAAAGTAGCCTTATCCATACGCCTTTAAGAGTGTGTTGTATTTTGAGAAGTGCTACCATTTCAAAGACCTGTACAGTCCTGTCTATCTCAAGTAGTACTTAGTAAACCACATTCCACTCTGCCCAATTCCTTCCATGACTCAACATGAACAGAGCATTTTCTGGTGGAGAAGGTGATTGTTTTAAAGTCAGAGCCCTTTCAGATCAGACCTAAACTGTAATTTAAAGAAATCAGAGAGATGATTTAGAGCTACTGAAAAAGATGCCTTAGAAACATTTGTATTGCTGCACAGTAATTTTTAGAAATGTTTTTCCAGGCTATGAGTCAGAGGGAACAACTAGTGATCTGGAGCAGTGGGGCCTTGGTTCCATTCTGTCCAGCTTTACCATTTCTTAGGGTTTCTTTCCTATTCCTGTTATTCTATCATGGCTTCATGATGTTGCTCTGAGGTCCAACAAGAAGTTCAGCACTGAATATGCAGCAAATGACACTGGGAAAGTAAGGTAATAATCAGGGTTAGATTTAAAGGTTGTATTTATTCTCTGATTTACTTGTTGTTTTCGGGTATTACTTACTTGATCTTCCAACAACCCAATGATGTAGACAACATAAATATTATCACGAATTTGAAAATTGAAAAACCCAGATCTATCAATTAGGAGTGTCCTGGTCTAAATCATTCAACTACAAAGTGTTGAGGATCTAAGTTTCCTAACTTCAACTCTTTATACTATGGTGCACAGAAATGGGCATCTCTGTTGTGTGCCTTTTTCCTTCTAGCCCTCTGAATTTGACTTGCTTGTCACTATAATAGTGAAAAAAGTAGCTGAGATACTATCCTGGTAAGCCTGGCTCACAGACTGTAGGAAAGGGGCAGAAATTCCTCTCCAGAACAAATGTATCTTATTTTCCAAACCAAAATAATGTCTGCCCTGTAAAAAATGCCTTTGCAAAATCATTTATTTCCTATAAGTCAGTTTATACAATAATTAGTCATTCAAAAAGGATGTTTTCAGAGTTAGTTTTACTGATTCTTGGCTAAATAATACATATTATTCTCATTTAAACCATGTTACTGTGCATTCTTCAGGATGATTGTTTTAGACGTTTGAAGCAACTTATTCCAAATTAGTAATGTCATGGCCCAAATGCATATACTTATTGCTTGCATTAGCTCTTCCTTCCCTCAAAGGACTTGGAATTCCCTTAACTTCCTTCTACTTCAATATTCACTATAGTTGTATTCAGACAAAACACAAAGGTCTTTTTTCTCTTTCTGAGAATGTAGAGCCATGCTTGTTCCAGTTACAGGAAATAATTCTGAAGAGGGCTCTATGTGTGCATGTATTCAGAGATAATTTTAATTTCATTTGGAGGACTTAAATGTTTTGTAACTCTTGGTACTATTTAAAATTAGGAACTTTCAAATATTCAGCTATGAAATGGTAGCTTGTCTTTATAACTATGATGGATAAAACCAAAATTCAATATTCCTATAAGAGTGTATATACCTTTAATTAAAAATATGTACCTTTTAAATTCTGTGAACATAACCAGAGTTGTGCTATCATCTCCTGCTATTACCCTGTGGAAATTTATAATTTTAAATACATAGCAAAGCTCTAATAAGTTCATGTGATTCATTCTTCATAATAAAAGAAAGGTTCAATTAGAAAAAATTTCTTTAGTGTCACTTTGTACTTCTAGGAGAATTCAAAAAGACAATTATTTCAGGAGTTAGTATTAATTTGTGCAAATTGAGCACACATAAAGAAGAGTAAAGATGTATCACTGGCTAAAACTAATTTGCTTGTGTACCACTGCTTTATATTTCATTCCTTGTCCATCTTAGGACAATACATTAAAGACTTCTTGTAACTGAGTGCTTTTTTGCTCATCTTTGATCTGTTTTTAAAAGACAGTAAAATATTTTATCATTCTAGAGATTCCTTGTTTGGTAGACAGATTGAGATCACACAGATGAAATCAGAACCCAACCTGCCTAATACACATATGTGTGCATTTTTGATGTGAAGCATTTCCCATATGTAAAATGCACAAATCTATTTAGCAAATCATTTAAAAATAGGGCATTGCAAAATGGAAATTTTCTAGTACATCAACTCACCTGAGCTGTTCCTCCTCCCAGCCATTAGAGGTCATTGCCAGTCCAACTTTTGAGGCTATTATATATGATATGGTTTTGTAGTTTTAAGTATACTATTTTCTTAGTTTGCTTGTAAAATTGATGTATAGGAAAATGAAACTCCCAATCTGAAAGGTACCTGGGGCAACTTTGTGTTCTCTAAAACCAAAGAATGAATTTTAGGAACAAACGGAGGTTAAGAGTAGAATATATTTATTGGGGAAAGAAAGCTCCTGTTCTGGAGAGGGACAGAAGGTTGAGGGTTGTCCCTGGGAAGCAGACTCTTCCAAGGACTTTTATAGAGTAAAATCACGCAGTGAGGCAGATCTAAGTTGGAGAACATGGGAACTCGCTTAGGTGGGCCTGAGGTGGGACAAAGCTATGATCAACCAATGAGATTACAAGCACCATTGCTCAGGTAAAATTGATAATCCATGATTAAATAAAGAAGCGAGTCATGCAGCAAGTGAGCATGAATGAAGGACAAGGTCTCTTCCTTTTGGGGGTTTGGGCTCTTTCCAAGTGATTGATACCTATTTAGAATATCAATCTCTGATGTCCATTCTTAGTGAAGTATAGAGCAGGGTCTATTTACTCCTTTGTCTTGAGATCTGGCCCATAGGGAGTGTCTGTCTCTTCCAAGTTGCAAAGTCACCTTGTCTTTCCATACTGTGTTCTTGAGGCCCTGGCTGTGTCTGACTGACTATAACATTTCTATATAACTTAGCTGCCTACAACAAAATGAATCTACTATAATGAATGTAGATTTATTTCACCCAAGTTTATTGTTGTGTAAGACTCAACTTTATGAAAAAACTACTATAATATGTCTATCCTTTCTGCTGATGACAAATCTCTCCCTTTGGGACAATTTTATCAATGAAACTGTTGTGAACATTCCTGACTATGTATCTAGTATACTGCCTACGAGTGAAACTTCTGATTCACAGATAGGCATATTTTCAACATTACCATACAGTGCTAAAACATTTCCCAAAGTAGTTGTACCAGTTTAAACTCTCATCCCTTATTCGTGTTAGTTCTTGTGGTCCACTTCCTTGCCAAAACTTAGAATGCTGAAGCCTTATGATATTTTTAAATCATGTAGCAACTTAGATATTGTAACTAAATGGCTCAATAAAAACCAAACTTCTAGTACTATACTTGGAACCCTTCTGAAAATTCAGAATTATTCACTAAAAAAGCCCTAAGTGCTCACTCTTAGGTAACATTTTCAGCAAACCAAGCTGTACCTATGGTTAGATATTGAAAGCATATGAATCCACCTAGTAGTAAAGTCTAAAATCACCAATTTGATGAAGTAGTACTATCTCATGATTTCAATTTGTAGTTTCCTGGTCCCTAATGAGGTTTTCTACCTCAAGAAAACTTTTGATGTATATTTTTGTTATAGGTTAGATCTACAGTATCCAATAAAGGTCTTCTTTTATTGGCTATTATCTATATTGCTGATTTTCACATTGAGTTGGCAATCTATTAAGAAACTGGAGACCAGAGAACTCAGAAAACTCATCTAAAACTTGAAAAATACCGTTGGTGAAGTTGGAATTTGAATATATCATCTAAGTAGTGTTCCTGTTCTTTCTATTGTAGTATGCTTTTTACAACTTTCTACTAGTGACATAAGCAAGGTATTCAACTTAATTGCTTTGGTATATGCCTTTTACAGAACTTTCCACTTTCCTAAAAGCATTTCTACAATTAAAACTACAAGGACAGGATATACTTCCAATGCTTCACTGTATTCAATTTCATTAGATTCAGAGACTAAGAAAATATTCTTGTCTTCCAACCCCAAAAAGTTTTCTTGTTTGGAAGTGAAGCCTGGTCAGACAAGACTGGTACCGGGGGACATGACCTGGATGGGCGTGGTCCTGTTCCCAACATCTCCCTTCCTCTCTGCTTCCTGTCCACCATGGCACCTAGTGCTTCATCAGCCCTGCCCTTTTCATGCAGCTGTCTCTGCCTTGAGTCAGCTGCTATGAGACAGCCACTGAAACTGTGAGCCAAAATAGACTTTTCCTGTACCTTTTTACTGTCAGATATTTTGTCCCAGCGATGGAAAAGTGATGCAATTGAGAACCAGAATTCCTCTTTTTGAAGCGTTCATATAGACTTTTTGCCCATTTTTCACGTTCTCCTTTCTCATTCCAGGGGTTCCCTAAATTTCCTCTGTCAGGTATATAGTTGGAAATACCTACTGCCTCCATACTTATGTTTCCATTCCTTTTACGGCTTTTATAATAAAACTTGTAATTGCACTATAAATAAATTTTGTATTTCAAGATAATTGAAAATTTTGGGTAAATAAGCTTTGGCTTTTTGGTCAAATAGTCTCTTCTCTGAAGACATTCAAGTTGTTGCCTTTATTATTTTCTAATATTTTATAAATTCGTCTTTCCTGCTTTGGTCTTAATCTTCTTATATTCAAGTTCTGCATATGATATGAAGTAATGCAATTTTATGTTGTATTCTCTGTACTCCCAAATTTATCTCAGCACTCTTACTGAATGCATCTTCTTTTTTTTAAATGAATCTTCTTTTCCTTCTATTGTGGAGGACCACCTGAACAGTTCTCCTTGAAAGAAGAGCAACTGTCTTCATTTTAACTGAGCCTGACCCTATTTCCTCATATTGTTATGTACATAGCTGGCTAGGACTTCTATTTATCCTTCAATTGGCCTTAAGCAATGTATGCTAGTCTAGCTGATGTGCTAGTGATAGTCTTTGAAGGTGGCGTGCGTGTTTCCCTGGTAACCTATACCTGCTGCTCTTTAATGTGAGCCGGGTGGACAGGATGAAGAGCCAGTGTTCTGTGCCACCAGCTGGGATCCAGCCTCGAGACAGAGGCTCTGACTTCTTGGAGCTTGAAAGACTACATCAAAGCTGAAGCGCCAGCCCCTCCAAAACATTAGTTACCATCTCAATAGCATAAAGCAGATTACTGTCTCTGCCTATCCTCTCTGCATGTGGCAGAGGTAAATGTAGGCCACCCACCTAGCTCAGCTCACAGTAGTCACCTACTTCCCACGGTTCTCAGTCAATCCTCCTCAAGCCACTCCCCCACTGAATAAAAACCAGGTGAGGCCCTGGGTCACTCTCTTGATTCCAGAAAGCCATATTCATGGCTGGACTTAGAGCCCCTCAACTCCCCAGTGATTAAAAATATAATTTAGTGTCTTTATTTTCACCATGGGTTGCATTGAAAGTGGTAGACTGGAATCAGCTTGATGGGATTCCCATAACACAACTTTCGGATTACAAATACTGACTTCTTGGACTGAGACAAGGAGCTGGAAGTGACTCTTATTTTATTATTTCATCCCATGGTAAGGGCCATATACATGGGTTTCTTTATGAACTTTCTACTTTGTGCCATTTACCATTCCTTTGCTACTGTGCTAATGTCATGCTGTCTTGACCAATAGAGCTTTAGAAATCATCTCACTAATAGAGAAAACCCTATGCCTCATGTTGCGTCTTTCAGGGTACCTTGGCTACTTGGGAGGTTTAAAAATTTCATATCAGTTTTATTTATTTATTTATTTTTATTAATTTTATTGAGAAAGAAATAGTAATGAGACAGTTTCAAAACATGTTAGTAGGAAAGTTACAATAATTAATACATTGCATATTATTGTCTTTGCAGTAGTTATTTAGAGTACGTGATGCAGACATGATATCTTGGCTAACCACAATTAGTACAAATCTTTCTTCTCATTCAACTAAGAGAAAGCTGTATATCTATCCTATTTTGAATATACATACAAATATGTATATATATATTTTCACTACAAAATAGTCCTCCATTTATATCCCCCTTTTTTGTTTAGTTTGAGATGGGTGTTCCATTGCCACTCAAATATTGTAGGTGTGTGAATTCAGCAAAATAATCCAATATAGACCAATAGTTCATAATAGTAGTGGGTTATCTGCAGAACTGGCAATGTCAGAAGTTGTTAACTTGAGCCTTTTACAATTCAGCATATTAATATGCCTTTACTTTTTATACCTTGTGTTCATATCAGTTTTAAATTTAATCTTTTCTGTGTACATTTTGGAATCCATTTTTTTCTAGTTTCAAAACTATACACATACATCTTTTGGAAACATTATTGAAATTTCACTGAAAAACATACGTTTTTTAAAATGTATTTGGTTGTTTCAGGTTCTCACAGCGTGGACTCCTGTTTTCAGCTTCCCCTGTGCTGCAATTACAGGCACGCACATCTATGCCCATATTCTGTGGCTGGCTCAGCCTGCCCTGGGGCGGGGCTGGCACAGCATGTGGTGCTGGGATCGAACTTTGGTCCCTGTGCTTGCCTAAGCTGGTGCTATACTCCACTGAGCTATCTCAAACAGCCCTGAAAAATATATTTTTCAGACTCTATTGAATATATACATCATTTTTGGAAAATTTATTTTTATTTTATCTTTAAAAATATATTTAGTACAGGGTCTCACTACACAGATCAAACTTGTATTTATCTTTTCTGCTTTTCAGCCTTCCAAGTGTTGGGATTACAGGCGTGCGCCCCAAGTCCAGTCTCAATAGCTCACTCAGCAAGCCCTAGGGGCAGATAGACACAGCATACCTAGGATTGAACCCCAGTCCCTGCATCTGCCTAAGCAGGTGCTTTAATCTGCTGTGTTATCTTTCCAGCCTTAGTTTTGGAAAATTTGATTTTTGCATTATTGCGCTTTTTAATATAGAACGTGATAGGTTTCTTCAATTATTTCTATGTAAATGTAATTAAATTTTGCAATTTTCTCCTCATATGTATTTTATATCCTTAGTAAGATTTATGCCCATATAATTATCTTTGATGCTATATAAAGCATTTTTTTTAATTTTAGGGAAGGTCCTATAGTGTGTTCAGGGTCTCACTACTAGATTGAACTCATAGAGATCTGCCTATTTACAGCCTCTCAAGAGCTGGGATTACAGGCATGTGCCACCATGCCGTCTAAGCACATATTTTTAATTCTATTATTAACTCTAGTATTTTACCTATATAATATTTTGTTTCATCTATAAACACATTGATGTCATATGTGAATTCTGGCAGTTTATTTCTTCCCACATGACAAAAATTGCATTTTTTCCTGGCTTTGCTGCACTACCTAGAGTCACAACTAACATGCTGAACTGAAGAGGTGATAATGAATATTCTTGTTTTTTGTTGAAAACCAAGGAAAACCTTCACTGATTCAGTTTTGCACACAAAGACAAAGGAAGATTTTTGGTAGACTATAAATATTTTTTTTATTCCATAATTGCTGAATGTTTCAATTATGATTGGCAACAAATTTTGTAGAATCCATCCTTAGCATTTCTCCTGAAGTTATAGTTATTGTAAGATTTATATCCTTTGTTGATAAATTGCCTGCATTGACTTGCTAATGTTGAATTTGCATTTTTCTTTTAAACCTTTGATAGTGATGAATTATCTTTTTCATATTACCCAATTTAGTACTTTTTTTTAGTTTGCTTGTGATTATTCTTTTTTCTTTTGTATGTTGTCCTTTTCAGATCTTAGTACAAACGTTATTTTGTTTTCATAACATAAATCTTCCTTCTTACTCCTGTTACCTGGGATATTTTGTATAAGATTCTTTGACCGTCTAAATCATACAAATGTCTCTCCATTTTACAGACTAGTTGTTGCTCTTGTGTTAGTCATTAGTTCTTTTCTCGTTTTTCACTTCTGGTCCTCATGCAAGGGGCCTCAGAATAGCTTTCTATGCTTCTTCCAAAGGGTTTGGAAGGCCACTGCCAGATACCCAGTGTTATGATTTCAGCCCCCACCCATGACCCTGCACACACCCCCTATGGTTCATGTGTCAGAGGGCTGGTCTGCACTCTGGCAGTGCTAAGATGGTGGAGCATGGTGAAAGGTACTTGTCAGTGTACAATCAGAAGGGGCTTTCTCTCTACTTCCTATTGGGCAATGTGATATCTCCCTTTCACACTTAT
>PVKA01018230.1:0-44259 GCA_004027165.1 Ctenomys sociabilis
AAGATTCAATAATTATTTACCTAGTGGATGACCATAGCACTAAAAGCCGACATAATATCCTGTCCAACCACCATTAGTGCAGATCTTGCCTCTCATATAATTATGTAGAAGCACAGCGTTATCTATCCCAACTGTACTGTCTATACACACACATCCTGATTTTTTCTTTCTACAACCCTTCCTTTGTCTACACCTGTCAGAAGTGGGCAAGAACCTAAGGTAGTTGAATGTCAATGGAGTGTCTAATATTGTTTCATTTCTTTAATTCTTTTTCCATATTTGGTAGAGACTTTTCTGAACAAGGAGATTATGGAGCCACAGAGGAAAGAGATCAAAGTTCTATAGTGTGCCTGGGGAGAGTCACATGGAGAGAAGATTTTTCTGTCATGGTCTCACAGAGAGCAAACTGGTCAAGCAATGACTGTGACACATCCACATGGATAACACAGAAAAAGGATCTACAGAATAAGGTACAGAGCTACAAGATAAACTCTGAGGGGATTTCACTGACCTCATAAGAAACAAAAAGTACATGTGCTGGTATATTCGTCTTGCTCTATCTAGGTCTTAACCATCCAGCAGAAAAGTATAAAAATGAAATATACACTGAGGGGCCACAATAATAAGTTGAGCTGTAAATGGCTATGGTAGACAACTTCTTCGGATAACTCACTATTGTTCTGGAATTCTGAACTGTGTTGGATTGTGTCATCGAGTTCAGGCACCTAAATTAGTTGAATGACAATAGAGTGCCCATCTTTGACAGGTGTAGACAAAGAAAGGGGTATAGACAGGAAGAATCATGATGTGTGTTTATAGACAGTACAGTTGGGATAGATAATGCTGTGCTTCTACATAATTCTATGAGAAGCAAGATTTGCATTAATAATGAGTGGACAGGATATTATGTCGGCTTCTAGTACTACAGACAACCACTAGGAAAATAACAAGGTAGAAAGTATTAATTATTGAATCTTTGATGTAATTCAGGTATAAAAAATATGATACACAGCTACACTCTCTTTACTGATGAGAGTCATATGCTATAATAACGTCTGTAAGTATAATATCATGTATACACCTTTTATGATACCAAAACGTTATGAAAACAGTTTGCAATGTATTAATTTATCAAATTCATCTTGTCAAGGTATCTTAAAACTGTCTCATTGATATTTGTACTTCAATAAAACAAAAATTAAACAAATAAAATAACATATTCATCATCCAAATAGAATTTTTTTTCAGTACCAGGGCCAAATAGAAATCTTAAGCAATAAAAATAGCTTATAACCCCCCGAAAATTGATGGAAATTATATCCTTCATCTCATTCCTAAGATATTTGATATACAGACACATAGTGAGGATAAAACTACATGCATATGTTGTAGGACAATAATAATCTTCTCTTTAGGAGGGTTAATAACCTGGGTTTTGACACCAAAAATTAGAAAAAAACAAAGGCTGGAAGAACAACCAACATTTTGTCCCTAGACTTTCAATGTCAGTGAGGACTCAGGACATTGGAGAATCTATACTGTAACATCGTAACTCAGTTGTGACCCATATTTCCTGATCAAGGAGATTATGGTGTCACAGAGATATGTGATCAATGATGTAATGTTTGCCTAGAGAGAGTTACATGGAGAGAAAACATTCTCTCAGGCTTTCACAGAAACAAATTGGTCAAGCAATGAACATGACTCATCCACATAGCTGACCCTGACAAAGGCTTACAAAGTGCAGTACAGGATTTTGGGGTAATTCCCAAGTGTACTTGGCTGACCTTCTCAGATACAAAAGTTACATTGTTCTGTAAATCTTGCTTTATGTTGGTCTTAGCTATCCAGCACAAAAAAAGTAGAAATGAGGTATGAAAAGTGAAGCCATGTTAATATGCTGAGATATGGAAGGCTCAATTCATCAGATTCAGATATTGCCAGTCCGGAGGAAAACCCACTACTATTGTGGGCTACTAGATTATGTTGGAATATGTTGTTTGACCAATTTGCTCTCTTTGAAAGCCTGAGAGAATGATTTCTTTCTGTGAGACTCTTCTAAGGCATATTCTACATCATAGTTCATTGTTCCCTGTGGCCCCATATTCTCCTTGATAAGGAAATTTGAGACATAACTGAGTTACATGACGGTATAGTACAGGTTCTCATATGTCCCCAGCCCTCTCTGACCTTGAAAAGCTAGGACAGAAGTATTCACTGTCGTAAAGTCCTTATGTTTCTACAGATTTTGTTCTTCAAGTTAGGTTGTTAACCCTCCAGAAGAGAGGCTTATTTTTATTACCCTACAGCATAAAGAGTTTAGCTAAACCTCAGTATCTGTGTGGATATCAAACATCTTAGACATTAAAATGGAACAGGTCTCTTTCCATTGAGTATTGATACGTTGAACTTTGAGACCTTCCAGAATATGAAGAATAATTACTGAAAAGATAATAAATTATTAAAAAATAAGAATAAGCATTTACTTAATTTTACATAGAAATTTAGATATGTAACCATGTACAGCCTTGTAGCAGGACAGTCCTGTGACAACTTTTTTTCTCTTGTTCTATTTTATTGCCCTTTTTTAAAACAAACTTTCACTTGAGAGACAGTATGGCAGTAATTTGTATGCCATGACAAGCAGTACATAATTAGAAGACCAGAATGATATGAATTCTATGAATGACCCTACAATTGCAAACTGCTTTCAAAGGGCAGTTACTTAGTTCAGAGGTATCAGCACATATAGTTAGTCAAGGTGAGAATCCTACGAATTAACTGCTAGTACTAAAACATGCTGATGATTGTCATGCTGACCATTGCCTTACTCATTTTGTTCATATAAATATTTGACTCTACCCCTGTCATGTTTCCTAGCTTTTCCCCTTTTGCTAGTTTCATTGTCTAATCCTCAAGTTCTTGCTTTCCTTTTAATTATATTTTGCCTATTTTTATTTCTTCCTTTAACTTCTTATAGCAGCGAGAGTATATGATATTTATACATGTGGGTCTGCTTTATTTCCCTTATGTGCATATATTAAAGTGGGATCCACTTATATACAAAGGTTTCGAAATTATCATTGTTTATATCTGCATTTTAAAAAATATCTTTTCATCTATACCTCAAGTGATGGGCATCTTGGTTGTTTCCAAGATTTGACTATCACAGATTGTGCTGTGATATACATGGATACACATATATCACTATGATAAGACCTTTTTCAGTTCTTTCAGAAAATTACCAGTAGAGGGATAGCTGGTTTGAATGGGATTTCCAGTCCTAGGTTTTTAAGCATTCTCCACACCGGTTTTCATAATGGTTGAACCAGTCTACATTCCCAACAGCACTGGAGAACTGCTCCTTTTTGTCGACAGCCTGCACTCTTTTAGTGGTGAGATGGTATCTCGGTCTGGTTTTAATTTGCCTTTCACTGATACCTAGTGATGTAGAACCTGTTTTCATATTTGCTTCTTCAATTTCTGCCTCTGAGAAGTATGTATTCATCTCAAGTGTCCATTTATGGACTGGGTCTTTAAAATTTGGGGGACCTCATATTTTTTAGTCCTGTACAGAATCTAGAGAGCAGACCTTTGTCTGCGTGCTTATTAGTCAAATTTTTTTTTCCCAATTTTGGGTTGCCTTTTCACTTTTCTGGTAATTTCTTTTGATGTGCAAAAACTTCACAATAGAGAAGTTCCCAGTTGTTAATTTTGTGGAGTGTTACCAGTGTGATCTGATTTTTGTTCATGAAATTTTGCCTACCCCGTATCCTCAAGAGTTCTTCCTGCTTTCTCTTCCAGGAGATTGAGTGTTTCTATTTTAAAGTTTGGATCTTTCATCCATTTTGACTTTAGCTTAGTGCATGGTGATTGACATGGGTCAAATTGTATCTTTTTTAATATAGGGAGTCAGTTTATCCATAACCATTATATAAAGAGGCTACCGTTTTTTTTAGTAATCATGTTTAGCCCCTTTGGCTGAGTGCATTCGTAGAGTCTTCTGCATCTTCTAATATACTGCATTGATTCTCAGGTCTATTTTCTTGTGAGTATAATGCTTATTTTATCACAGTAGCATTGCAGTTTAATTTAAACTCAGGAATTTAATGCCTCCTGCCTTGTCTTTCTTGTCTGGGATAACATTTGTTATTATAGGTCTTTTCTAGTTCAAAATAAACTTTAGGAATGATTTCACTAGTTCTCTGAGGTATGTTGCTGGTAGCTTGAAAGGGATTGCATTAAATCTGTAGAGTAACTTTGGGAGTATGGCCATTTTCATAAAGTTTGTTCTTGAACTTTACAGGAAAAAAGGTTTAAAGATCTAAACATTAAAACAGAAAGACTAAATTTCATGGAAGAGAAAGTGGGAACTATTCTTGAAGGTGTAGGGTAACACCAACATTTCTTGAACAAAAGTCAGACTGCACAGATAATTCTTTTTTTCTTATTGAAGTACAAATATCAATGAGACAGTTACAAGATACCTTGACAAGATGGATTTGATAAAGTAATACATTGCGAACAGTTTTCATAATGTTTTGGTATCATAGAAGGTGCATACATGATATTATACTTACAGACATTATTATAGCATATGAATATTATCAGTAAATTAAGAGTGTAGTTGTTTGCGTATCTCATTTTTTATACCTGAATTACAACAAAGAATCAATAATTAATACTTTCTACCATGGTATTTTCCTAGTGGTTGTCCACAGTACTAGAAGCTGACATACTATCCTGTCCACTCACCATTAGTGCAAATAGTGCCTCTCATACAATTATTTAGAAACACAGCATTATCTATCCCAACTATACTGTCTATGAACACACATCATAAATTTTCCTCTATATACCCCTTTCTTTGTCTACGCCTGTCAGAGATGGGCACTCCATTGTCATTTAATTAACTGAGGTGCTTGAACTTGACCACACAATCCAACACAGTCCAGCATTCCACAATAGTGAGTTATCTGAAGAAGTTGCTCCACGTCGCTAGTCATCTGGGAAATGCAAATAAAAACAACACTGAGATACCATCTCACTCCAGAAAGAATGGCTATCATAAGAAAATCAACCAACAACAGATGTTGGAGAGGCTGTGTGGAAAAGGGAACACTTCTCTGCTGCTGGTGGGAATGTAGACTGGTACAACCATTGTGGAGGTCAGTGTGGAGACTCCTCAAAAGAGTAGGCTTGAAACCCCATTCAAGCCGGCTATCCCCCTACTGGGAATTTTCCCAAAGGATCTGAAAGTGTTGTATCAGAGTGATATATGTGTACTTATGTTTATAGCAACACAATGTGTGATAGCAAAATGTTGGCAACAACCAAGATGTCCATCACATGAGGAATGGTTAAAAAAGATGTGGTATTTCTATATAATGGAGTATTACTCAGCTGTTAAGAAAGATAAGTTTGAGAACCACACACTGGCCAGAGACAGTGTGGCCCTCTCCGCTATACTGCTCGATCCCGCCCACACCCGCCCAGCCACAGAGACCAGTCTGAGACAGCCCAGTGGACTCCAGCGACCTACTGGATCCTGCCCGAAGCTGTCCCAGGGAGTGAGAATTTGCACAATTCATCAGGCTTCTCAGATCCGTGAGAGTGTGGTGAGTCTGAGGAGAGCCATTGGCTTATTCCCACACACACAACACGGATCCCTGGCCCAAACCCCTCCAAGCCAGTGACTGGGCTGAAACCTCACGACCCACTCACCAGCACCTCCAAGGATCCCCTCCCCTAAATCCCGCTGAACGGGTGGGAATTTCCGCGATTCTCTGGGCATCAAAGTTCAGTGGGTGTAGAACTCCAGGCCCACCATGGGGGGAAGATATTTCCCAGGGGTTCCCTGTCCCCACACACCCTGAGGCCCAGTGAAAGCTGTAGGCCCACAGTGCCAGAGAAACATTTCCAGGTGATTGCAGGTCCCACCACACGGTCCCAGACACAGTGAGAGTCGACATTGAGTGAAAACTCCAAGCCTGCCACGCCGGAGGGACATTTCTCAGCAATCCTCAGTCCCACGCCACAGACCGAAACCCAGCACAGCCTGGCCTGTGAGTGAGGGCTCCAGGCCTGCTGCACCAGAGGGACCTTTCCCAGCCTTCTCGGGTTATGGCCTGTAGACCCAGACCCAGCTGAGGGTGGCCGACCCAGTACAACCTACTTGGTGAATAAGATCATCCACTATTCTTTGTGAGGCCAGAAGACCTACCAAAGCTCAGGGCGCCCACCTGGGGAGTGACCTGCCTGACACAGGAGGGCTCACACTAGCAATTTTATGGATCCTCGCCCCAAAGCCATCAAAGACAAGGAATTTTCATTACTTGCTCTGCATCCCAGTTCGGTTCATGCTCGCCTGAACAGGGAACCAACAGAGGGTAACCAAAGGAGCTGAAGCAAAAAAGGAAGTGAATGCAACAGCTAGATCCAGGATAGGCATACCTGGATAATCTCAAACTTAATATACTGGCACCCGAATCTCATAACAAGCTAAGGGTATAGCTGCACCAAAGCTCTACACCAAAGGTCAAAGGTCAGTGCTATACAAAATGACAAAGAGAAGGGGAAAAATCCAATCCCAGACCTCGAGTCCATCAGGAAGGGTAGAGGCCACTAGCTCAGCTGCAATGAATGAACTAACAGATACAGCAGCAAAGGAACAACAGCAGAAAGCTATAGAGGAAATAAAACGAGAAGTAATTCCCCAAATTAAAAAAGAAATATTTGAATACATAGTATCTGAAATAAAGAATGAATTCCACAAACATTGGGTGGAAAAACTATGCTCACCCAGAACAAGTGCAGAGAACACTATTGCAGCTGATATATATGAATTAACAGCATCCGAAACAAAGAAACAACAGCAGAAAGATCATGAGGAACTCAAAGCAGAAATAAGTTCTGAAATCCAAAAAGAACTTTTTGAAGTCATAGGATCTGAAATACCAAAACAAGTACAGAAATATACAGAAGAAACCCAACTTGGAAGAAATACAGCAGAAAAAGAATGAATAACTACTTCTAAAGAAGACATGGATAAAAAAATCGAGGACATCAGAAATATGATGGATTCCTTGAATGAGCAATACAGAAAAGAAATAGAACACATGAAACACAGTCTATGAGTTATAGAAGAATTGAAAATATCAATTCCGAGTCTGCAAAACCGTCTGAGTGAAAGCGAAGACAGAGTTTCAGATTTTGAAGATGCCTGAGCAGCTAGTGAAAAGGTGAGAAAGGATCTCTTAAAAACAACAAGAATGCAGGAAAAAATAATCCATCACCTGCAAGATGACACCAGTATGAACAATGTGAGAATAATTGGTATCAATGAGAATGAAGGAGTCAATACAAATGACATAAAAAGAATTAGGGCAGAAATAATTGCAGAAAAATTCGCAAATATGAGGAAACAATCCCACATTCAGGTCACCGAAGCATACAGAACACCAAATAACCTCAACCCAAGTAGAAACACACCGAGACATATAATAGCTAAGATATCAGAAATCCAACAGAAAAACAATATACTGAAAGCTGCAAGAGGGAAGAAGGAGCTCACATTCAAAGGAAAATCCATCACAATCACCGCCGACTTCGCTACACAAACAATGAAGGCAAGGAGAAAATGGAGCAGCGTTCCTCAATCCTACATGAAAACAAATTCCAGCCCAGACTATTATACCCTGAAAAATGCTCTTTCAAGTTTCATGGAGAAGTGAAATACTTCCACGACAAAGAACAGTTAAAGAATTTCATGATGACAAAGCCATCTGTTCACAGGGTGCTGAACGATTTTGCAGAGAGAGACCAGAAGGACCAGAACTCCATGAATGAGAATAGAAGGAACCCAATAAACAGGACAGAGTATTAAACACAGGTTACAAAGGAGTAAATAACACCAGGTAATTATCATGACAAACAAAAGTCAGCACATTTCAATTATAACCATCAATGTAAAGGGACTCAATCCCCCAATTAAGAGAAATAGACAGACACATTGGGTTAAGAAACAAAATCCAAAAATATACTGTATACAAGAAACACATTTAACTGAAAAGGACATTCATAGGCTCAAATTCAAAGGATGGAAAACAATACTACATGCACCAGCACCTCAAAAAAAAAAAAAAAAAAAAAAGCAGGAGTAGCAATTCTGTTCTCTGCCAGTCTCAACTTTAAACCAAGAAAAATCAAACAACACAAAGACGGCCACTATATATTGGTAAGGGGAAAAATTCAAGAGCAAGAAGTAACACTCATAAATATTTATGCACCAAACACAGGAGCACCCAACTATGCAAGACAAATCTTAAGGGACGTGAAAAACTTAATATGAAGAACAGAATCTTAACAGGAGACCTTAACACACCCTTACCTAAAAAGGTAGGTCAACCAGACAAAAAATTAGCAAGGAAGTAGCAGAACTATACCAGAGCTTGGAACAAATGGACCTGGGGAACATATAGAGAGAATTCCACACAACCACATGTGAATACACATTTTTTTTTCAGCTGCACATGGGTCATTTTCCAAGACAGACCACATACTAGCCCAGAGGTCATACGTTAGTTTATGCAAGAAAATAGAAATTATTCAATGCACACTATTTGACCACAGTGCAATGATATTTGAAATAAATGTCTAAAGAAACCAGAAAAACCCACTAAATTCATGGAAACTAAACCCCACCTTCCTGAGCAATAAATTGCTTGCAGAAGAAATTCTACAAGAAATTCAAAATATTCTACAATTCGATGAAAATTCAAGTACAAGTTCCTCGAATTTATGTGATGTGGTGCAAGCAGTTCTTAGAGGGAAAATAATAGCTATGAACTCACACATTAGGAAAACAGAAAGGGATCAAATTAGCACCATACTGTTGCACTTCTGACAACTAGAAAAGGGAGAGCGAACAAAACCCAGAGCACAAAGTCTGGAAGAAATCCTAAAGGTTATGGCAGAAATTAATTGAATTGAGATGAAGAAAATAGTTCAAAGAATCCACAAATCAAAAAGTTGGTTCTTTGAAAAACTAAATTAAATTGATAAGCCTCTTGCCACCCTCATCAAAAAGAGGCAAAGCAAAATTCAAGTACAAGCCATAAGGAATGAAAAGGGTGAAATCAACACAGACCCAGTGGAAATTAAGAAGATTATCAATAGTTACTTTGAGAGTCTTTATGCTTGCAGAATAGAAGACACAGAAGAAATGGACAGATTCCTTGAAAGGTACAAATTGCCAAAACTGAATCAAGAAGATATAACAACTTTCAATAAGCTGATAACAGCCAAAGAAATATGAAATTCAATAAAAAGCCTATCGACAAAGAAAAGTCGAGGTCCTCATGGATTCACAGCTGAATTCTACAAGAAATTTATAGAAGATATAATCCCCACACTCCACAGACTGTTCAATGAAGTTCAAATGGAAACAGTCCTCAGAAAAGCATTTCTGAGGGCAAGTATAATACTGATTCAATAACCAGGGAAAGACACAATGAAAAACCAGAACTTCAGGCCAATCTCCCTCATGAACATAGACGCAAAAATACTCAACAAAATCCTGGCAATTAGAATACAGCAAATCATCAAGTAGATCATACACCATGACCAGGTAGGATTCATCCCAAGGATGCAAGGATGGTTCAATATTCGAAAATGTATAAATGTAATACATTATATTAATAGACTGAAAACTACAAACCACATGATCATCTCAATTGATGCAGAGAAAGCCTTTGACAAAGTCCAACATTCATTCATAATCATGGTCCTACAGAAAAGTGGAATAGATGGACTGTATCTTAACTTGATAAAAGCCACCTATGACAACCAAAAAACTCATATAATCGTAAATGGGGAAAAACTGAAATCTTTTACTCTTAAATCAGGTACAAGACAAGGATATCCTCTATCACCCCTCCTATTCAATATAGTGTTGGAATCCTTAGCAACAGCCATTAGAAAAGAGGGAGAAATAAAGGGAATAAGAATAGGTAAAGAAGAAGTTAAATTATCACTGTTTGCAGATAACATGTTACTTTATTTGCAAGACCTCAAAAATTCCACAAAGAAACCATTAGAACTGGTAGGGAAATTCAGTAGCATAGCAGGATACAAAATCAATACTCAAAAGTGAATAGCATTCCTCTACACAGATAACAAGCACACTGACAGAGAAACAATAGAAACGATACCTTTTACAATAGCACCGCGGAAAATAAAATACCTTGGGATTCACTTAACCAAGGAAGTCAAAGATCTTTTCACGGAAAATTACAACACCCTAAGAAAACAGATTATATAGGATTTCAGAAAATGGAAAGATATTCCATGCTCCTGGATAGTAAGAGCCAACATCGTGAAGGTGGACATACTCCCAAAATTGTTGCACAGATTTAATGCAATCCCTATCAAACTGCCACCACCATACCTCTCACACATAGAAAAATCATTTCTAAAATTTATTTGGAGCCAAAAACGACCTAGAATAGCAAAGACAATCTTGGCCAATAAGGACAAGGAAGGAGGCATCACAATTCCTGACTTGAAATTATACTACAAAGCCACTGTGATAAAATCAACATGGTATTGGCAACAAAATAGACCTGAGGATCAGTGGAATAGATTAGAATATGCAGAGGCATCTATAATAACACTCAGCCATCTGATCTTCGACAAACGGGCTAAACAGATTCACTGGAATAAAGATAGCCTCTTAAACAAATGGTGCTGGAAAACATTGCTTTCCACATGGCGTAAAGTAAAACTTGACCCAACTCTATCACAATGTGTAGGTCAAAGTCATAATGGGTTAAAGATCTAAATATTAAAACACATACACTCAATCTCCTGGAAGAGAAAATAGGAGCATCTCTTGAAGACATAGGGGTAGGTAAAGAGTTCATGAACTCATTCATGAAACAGATATTCATAAGGGATGCACTTGAAAGAATCAACAACTGTGATCAAGTCTTCTTAAGGAGCTTCTGCATGTCAAAAGAAATTGTCAACAAAGTGAATAGACAACCCACAAGTTTTGCAAAAATCCTAACTAATAAGCAATCTGCCAGAGGTCTACTGTCTAGAATGTATGAAGGGCTAAGATATAACAGGGCCCTCAAATTTAAAGACCCAATTCAGAAATGGGCATCTGAGATGAATAAACATTTCTCATAGGATGACATTAAAGAATCAAATAAATATATGAAAAAATGTTCCACATCGCTATTCATCTGGGAAATGCAAATAAAAACAACACTGAAATACCATCTCCCTCCAGAAAGAGTGGCTATTATAAGGAAATCCACCAACAACAAATGCTGTAGAGGTTGTGGGGAAAAAGGAACACTTCTCTGCTGCTGGTGAGAATGTAGACTGGTACAACCATTGTGGAGGTCAGTGTGGAGACTCCTCAAAAGAGTAGGACTAGAAATCCCATTCAAGCCAGCTATCCCCCTACTGGGAATTTTCCCAAAGGATCTGAAAACATTATATCATCATGATATTTGTGTACCTGTGTTTATGGCAGCACAATGTGTGATAGCAAAATCTTGGTAACAACCAAGATGTTCCTCCCATGATGAATGGTTGAAAAAGATGTGGTATTTCTATATAATGTAATATTACTCAGCTATTAAGAATGATAAGTTTGAAGCATTTATACTGAAGTGGATGCCACTTGAACATATACTCATAAGTGAAATAAACCAGACACACATGTGTAAATATTGTATAGTCTCCCTAGTATAAGAAGCGAAAAGCAGAAATACCAAAAGAAACGTACAACAACCACTAAAATCAATTTATTCTTATAAGGCAAAGTGCATGGCATGTACTGCAGGATACTAATCAGCTTTTCTTCTGGATGGTTAACAACTTAATTTCACAGATCAAGTTGGAGAAATAGAAGAGCCACAAGGCCAGCCCACATTTTGTCCCTAGACTTTCAAGGTCAGCGAAGACTCAGGACATAGGACAACGTGCACTGTAACATCATGAAATTCAGTTGAGCTGCAAATTTTCTGAACAAGGCGATTTTGGAGCCGCAGAGGGGCTTGATGTGCTATAGTGTGCCTGGAGAGAGTCACATCGAGAGGAAACATTCTCTTAGTCTCTCACAGTCAGCTAACAGGTCAAGCATTGGCCGTGACTCATCCACATGGAGGACACAGACTAAGCATCTACAGAATAAGGTATAGGACTACATGATAAACCCTGAGGGTTCTTCAATAGAAACAAAAAGTAAATATGTTGGTATATAAGTCTTGCTCTCTCTAGGGCTTAACCATCCAGCAGAAAAGTATAAAAATGAGGTATACACCACCGGGCCATAATAATAAGTTGAGCTGTAAATGGCTATATTCTACACCTTCTTCAGATAACTTACTGTTGCTGTGGAATGTTGGACTGTGTTGGGTTGTGTCATCGAGTTCATGCACCTAAGTTAGTTGAATGAGAATGGTGTGCCTATCTTTGACAGGTGTAGTCAAAGGAAGGGGTATATAAAGTGACAGTCTTGATGTATGTGTATAGATTGTACAGTGGGGATAGATAACGCTTTGCTTCTACTTAATCCTGTGAGAGGCAAGATTTGCACTAATGGTGGTTGGACAGCATATTATGTCAACTTCTAGTACTATGGACAACCACTAGGAAAATAACAAGGTAGAAAGTATTAATTATTGAATCTTTGATATAATTCAGGTATAAACAATAAGATACGTAAACAGCTACACTCTCTTTCTTTACTGTATGAGAATCATATGCTATAATAATGTCTGTAAATATAATATCATGTATGCACCTTCTATGATACCAAAACATTATGAAAACAGTTTGCCATGTATGAATTTATCAAATCCATCTTGTCAAAGTATCTTAATACTGTCTCATTCATATTTTTACTTCAATAAAACAAAATTAAAAAAATTAAAGAATAAAGACTGCTCCAGCAATGTTTTAGGAGACAGTCATGGAGAGCTTCAACGAGGAGGTGCCATTTTGAAAGAAAATTGACGTTTTAAAGGACGTTAAACATCTGGGAAGAAAGGGAGACAATCCATGCCGAAATCAGACCACGGAATTCACAAGGGCAGGAATTTCAGTCCGTCCAGTATCTCTCCATCATTTCAGCTTAATTAAAGAGAAGTCTGGGTGAAAGTGTGATCTGTCGTCTCATGTGACATTTTTATCACCCACTTAACATTTCAAATGAGACATTTTATTGCATTTGATGTTAATTAAACATTTAAAATGTACTCTTCACACTCACAAATTGTAATGTGTTCTGAATATATTAAGCAAATATTTAAGAAACATTTGGGCTGTTTTTCCATTTTTAAGTATTTAATCTGTAATAAATATATAGTACGTTAAAAATTCATTTCATGTATAGCATGTGTTAAATGTTAAGAATATATATTTGAACTGCCTTATTTGAGCCTGTCAGACTTTCCATTGCAACCCTCTAATTTAAAAGGATTTTAAAACATCCATAAAAATCTCTTCATGCTGATATTTCAGGTAAAATATACCTTCATCCAAGCCCTTTTGCAGTTGGTTGTGTTTTTTTTTTAATAATTAATATATTTAAAGAAAAAATGACTTTGTGAAATTGAGGATAAAATAAACATTTATTTCTCATAAAAAAGAATAAGTTTGAAGCATTTATACTGAAGTGGATGCCACTTGAACATATATGCATAAGTGAAATAAACCAGGCACACATGTGTAAATATTGTATAGTCTCCCTAGTATGACAAGCAAAAAGCAGAAATACAAAAGGAAACATACAACAAATATTAAAATCAATTTGCCGATAAGGCAAAGTGAATGGCATATGCTGCAGGACACTAATCAGCTTTTATTCTGGATGGTTAACAACCTAAGTTCACAGATCAAAGTTGGCAAAATAGAAGAGCCACAAGGCCAGCCAACATTTTGGCCCTAGCCTTTCAAGTTCAGCGAAGACTCAGGACATAGGTGAACCTGTACTGTAACATCATGAAACTCAGTTGAGTACCAAATTTTCTGAACAAGGAGATTATGGAGCCACAGAGGAAAGAGATAGAAGTTCTATACTGTGCCTGGGGAGATTCACATGGAGAGAGAACTTTCTCTCAAACTCTCACAGAGAGCAAACTGGTCAAGCATTGGCCGTGACTCATCCACGTGGATGACACAGACAAAGGATCTATAGAATAATGTACAGGACTACAAGATAAACCCTGAGGGTACTTCACTCACCTCATGACAAACATAAAGTGCATGTGTTGGTATATACGTCTTGCTCTATCTAGGTCTTAACCATCCAGCAGAGAAGTATAAAAATGAAGTATACATCATGGGGCTATAATATTAAGTTGAGCTGTAAATGCACAGATAATTCTTGCAAGAATAAACTACTGGGACATCATCTTGTTGAGAATTTTTTGCATGAGACACGAAATTGCCAACAGAATCGAAAGACAACCTACATATTTGGAAAAAAAATTACTAATAAATGCCAAGAAAATCGTCTTCTCTCTAGAATTTATGAAGAACTAATAAATGTTATGTCACTAAAATTTAAAGACCCAGTCCTACAATGGGCATCTGAAGTGAACACATACTTCTCAGAGGCATAAATGTAAAAAGCAAATACATGCAGATAAAAACACTCCACATGACTAGTCATTTGTGAAATGCAAATTAAAATATCACTGAGATAACCCCAGATAGAATTGCTATCAGAAAGATGTCAACCAATGGGGCTAGGGAGATGGCTCAGAAGAGTAAGCGCTTACCTGGCAAGTGTATGGGTCTGAGTTTAATGCCTGTTTTTGCTAAGAAAAAAAAAAACTGTCAACCAATAACAAATGTTGCAGAGGCTATGGGGAAATTGATCCCTTCCCCACTCCTGGTGGGAATTTAGACTGCTGCAACCATTATGGAGATGAGGGTAGAGGCCTCCACAAATAAATTAGGATGTTTAATTCAATTCAATCCAGCCATCTCCTTTCTGGGAATTTTCACAAAGTAAAGAAGGCATCATATCATGGTGATATATTTGTGCCTTTGTTCATAGCAACACAACTTGTGATAGCCAAATCTTGGAAACAACCAGAATGCCCATCACCTAAGGAATGCATGAAAAACATGTGGTGCTTTTGTACAATGGAGTATTACTCAACTTTAAAGAAAATTAAACTCAGAGCCTTCATATATTTAAATGTATGCAAGCTGAATATATACTCATAAGTGAAATTAAAGTGCCCCAGATTTGTAAATATTGTACCGTCTCCCTATTGTAAGAACTGAATAAAAAGAACCAAAATTTTTAATGTATAACATTATATGGAAAGCAAGAAATTAAGGATTAAACAGTGAAGAGAGAAAAATAGGAAATATTAGAAACTATGGCTGGGGAAAAACCACAGATTTATGTAAGCAATGTGGTTAAGGTAATGGTCCTTACAATCTCCATCAGCTTCTTGAAAATAGCAATTATTGGGTAGAACTTTCACCCTGACTAATGCTATATACTAATATCTCTGTACTAAGCAACTATAATAAGGGTAGCAATGTGTAATAGTAAAGTATACTTAAAATACTTATTATTTATCCTTCTGATTGTGTACTCCTTTTAATGTCATATCAATTATCACTTTACTCCTTTTATAGTAAATGTATATAAAACTGATAGTAAAGTAAAACAAAAGCCAAGGAGAAGGTGTCATATGATTGTCCTGCTACAATGTTATATATGGTTTAATTTCTAAATTTCAGTGCAAAAAGTATTTAATCACTTTTTCACATTCTGCAGGGATTTAAGTTTAGAATTTCTATGGTTACTGGCAAATAGCAGTTCCATATTATGTCTGAGGTGCTTGATATTCAGATGGTGATATTAAACCAAACTGTTACAGGGTAATAATATCATTAAGGTTCTCTTCTATATGTTGAACAACTAAAGTTTTCAGACCAAAAATTAGAAATAGCCTGTATTTTTCACAAACTCTGAGCTAAACAAACTTCCCTTCCTTCAAAAAAGTAAATAAAAGAAATATGAAAAGAAAATTAGTAAATAGTCTTCATAAACAATTCTCCACTAGGAGAATTATTAGACTGAAACAGAAAATATTATTTTTAAATTAAATTTAGAATAAAAAATACATTGAGGAGAGCAAGGTGCAATATAACAACCTTAGTTAAATAACTTTCGTCTAGTTACTTTTGTTTGCTTGCTTTTGTTTTTGTTTTCCAGTACCTAGGATCAAAATAAGGACCTAGCATTGGCTAACCTGTAACTTTGCCAGTGAACTATATTCTCAGTCCTCCATCTTATTTTTAAATGTTTATCATCTCTAATGTCTTATATACCATTCTTATACTATCTTTAAAATAAAGGGCCAGAAAAATAGGTCAGACTAAATCACCTGCTTAGAGAAGCTTAGACAAGCATTAGAACCATAGTTCGATTGCTTGCATCACATGCAACACCATCCCTTCTCCCAAGGTGGGTTAAACTTGCCACAGAGTCCAGACCTAGTGGTGCAGGCCTGTAATTCCAGCGTTGGAGAGGCTGAGAGCAGAGGGATCATTATGAGTCCAAGCTGCATAGTGGTACCTACCACGCCCAATCTCAATCACCATTTCAGTGTGTCCAGGGAGCAGGGCCCGCAAGGCAGGCCCATGTATCAAATTCCTGGCCCTTGCATCTGCCTAAGGAGAAGCTTTAATTCTCTGAGATATTTGGCCAGCCCACTTATTATCTAACTTTCACAAATGTGTATCTTAGTTGAAATGGTACATAGAGCACTTTGAGGGAGATCAATGTCAAAGAGCTCTGTGATATTAGAAAAATATTCAAATTTAAACACATAGTGTTTTATGATCACAAGTTGTACATTCTCTTCAATTTGACCATTTGCCTTTAAGTAATTAATAATTAAGTCACAAATATTTATTCATGAAATATTCATTGAGCTTCTATCTGCTGAGTCATAAAACTAACTTTAGGGTTCTGTTGACTAAAGGTTGTCTAGGAGATTATATGGAGAACACAAGAGTCTTGTAACTTCTTTGCCCTAGGACAAAGGGCAGTTAGTTGTTCTATCTTTCTCTGGACTTGATCTCCTTTGTAGCTTGAAAAATGCTCTATTTCCATATCAACTTTTATATATACAATACTTAGTTTTAAAGCTATGCTACTTTCTTTAGACATTCCTGTCACAGTAAAAACTGTAACTTGTGCTTGTAAGTATACAGTAGGAGTGAATACACAGTTCAAGACTTTTATGGGAGGATGAAATTTTGCACCAATTCAAAGGTGAATAAGCTCATCGAATTCTGTCTTCCAGTCTTTTCAGATGATATCCACATGCTTTGGAGTGGAATATATTTGAGAGGTACGTTTGAGAGTGTGAAAATCAGTTAGAAATAATTGGTTTTGAGGGAGATCAAATTCAATAATCTCCTTAGAAATAAAAAGGCAATGGCTTACCTATTTCTATATTGAGAAAGGTTGCTTAAAGTCAAAGTGACTGAAAGATGTTTGCTGTTACTCCTTTACAGTGATGCCACACAGTCAAGATGAAATTCATAAGAAAGTATTATGACAGTATTTTGAAGGTAGAAAGATACTGTAAATAGAAACACGGTCTGAAATGCTTTATGTTCAGAATGTTTTTTGCTTAATACATAGTCTTTATTTTATTTCAAACTATAGATGTGAGACACAGGAAAACTACAACTCAGGCTGCTAAGACATTAACTATTCCAAGCCTGAGGCTACTACTTCCAAAACTTTGGAGCCTGAGGACAAGACAGCCTTAATCAAACTCTGACTACCATTACTAAATCTAAGATTTCCCCATTTGCTCTTCTACTTTCAATTATTGGGCTTCTAGATCAGTCGTAATCCACTTCTCTACAGGAATATACCAATCCTTAGCTGATTTTATGCAAGCTCATCAAGAACAGTATACTCTACAAGAAATAAATGGATAATTTGGAGCTTCAGGAGTTCATGTGTCCTTTTCTCTCAAATAAAAGCTTTTCATCACACAAAAAAGATAAAAACAAGGTCTTGCAAAACATTTTAGATGACTTTGATAAGTACATTGAGGTCTTTGGAGGCCTCACTCAGACCTATGAGGTAGATAACACAATTTAAAGTTACTCGTGAATAAAACATTGACATCTTTGGAGAGACACATAGCATTGCAAGCAGCTATTGCATTTGGAGATGATTATCATATTGTTAATTTTCAACAGTTACAAAATAGACTATCAAGGGAAGAACCAGTTTACATGTGAGCCCATGCAGGACTTACCCAAAACTGCTGCTGGCCTAGTAGCCAGGTAACCAGCCAGAAGTTTGGAGGAGAAAACATTTTCAAGTATATATCCTTACAGGCCTAAAAATAACTAAAACCAATCCTTTGGTTGTTTTAAATTTTCAACTATTTTAAGGTGAAAGAAGAAATTCACTCTCTAGGGGCTAGGGAGATAGCTAAGTGTAGTAATTGTTTGCTGGGAAAGTACGAGGTCCTGAGTTTTATCCCTGGTACCCGCACTCCCCAAAAGAAACCCTGCTGAGATTGATTTTTACAAATGTAATATATATTGTTGTTCGTGTACAAATACTTAGAGTATTTTATTGGCCAAAAGGGATTCTGAAAGGTTGGCAGAATCCTCTCACAATTGATAAAAGTCTAGAAACACTGGCAACACAGAATCCAACAAATTTGAGTCTGCAAATGGAAACTCAGAGCCTAAATGTTATAAGGAAACATTCCCTTTGCAGGGCACCTCGATGACACCCAGCGACTATATCTGAAAGCACTAAGTGGAAATTTTTTCAATCTGACTGAATTCCTGAATTCTATATACCTCGTGATAACAATGTTCAAGTAGTTGAATTCTCATGTAATCAATCTGTATTTCATGCTGACAATAAATGCAGGTGTTGCATTTCTAACTACATATCTCAAAAGTAACATTGCCTAATTACTTACAGCGAATATATTACATTTGCTTTCACTGAAAAAAGAATAATGCACATAGTAGGTCCAATCTTTATATATGTCTCCTCATCTCTACTTAACATGAAGAGGGGTAGATACCGAAATGTCATGATCTCAGTCAGTATTTAAAAGTATTTTTTATTTCTTTTTCTTTTTTATTAAACTCAACATTATTTCCTTTTGAAAAATAAAAGATAAAAGCAAAAACAAAAATCACAGTCAATGACAGAAACAGGGTAGTATATAATGATACATATGATACAGATTTTCAGAAAAGAATATCTCATAAACAATGGTTGAAATATTATATATTTTATCATTAAATCTGTTGCTCAGATTAACAGGTGTATTTATGTAGGATTGGACATATGATTGCATAGTACACTGTGTTTTCCAGATACCTTAAATTTTTGTCTTTTGTCCCTCTTGTTCTTCTTTTTGTATTTTTTTAAAAACTTCTTTTGAAGAGATTATAGAAATAATTGACATGAGAAAGGGTACACATTTAGTAGACCAAGATGGCAAGTATTTAAGCATGATAATTGTATTACACATTGATGTCTTTGATGTAAAAGTGTTTTGGTAAGGAAACATGAAACATTTTGCAATTCTGTTACTACAAATATTTTGTGAATTTCTAAATCCTAAGCTTAAACACAAAGGTTGTAAATTCTTTTCGTCTCTTGTTTTCACTTATTACCTTTTTAAACAAACATTTACTTGAGAGACAGTATGGCAGTAATTGATATGTCAGAACTTATTTAGTAGACCAGAATAACAGGTGTGTCAAGCAAGAAACTACTATAACACATTGCTATCTTCAGTGCAGTTGCTTAGTTCACAGGTATCAGCATATAGATTTAGATAGGGTGAGAATGCTACCAAATAACTGCTATCATTAAAAACTTAATGAAGACTATCAGGATCATTGCCTTAACTATCTTGTGCCAAAAAATATATGATTTTTCTCCTGTCATGTTCTTGCTATTCTTTTAATTGAGCTATACCTTTTTTTTTTTTTTTTTTTTTTTTTGAGACAGGGTCTTGCTATGCAGTTCAGGCTGGCTTTAAGCTCACTTTGTAGCTCAGGCTGGTCTCGAACTCACAACAATCCTCCTGCCTCAGACTCCCGAGTGCTGGGATTACAAGCATGCGCCACCACGCCCGGCTTTGAGCTATACCTTTATATTTTTATTTCTTCTTCTGAGTTGTTATACTAGTGAAACTACAAAATCTTCACAAATGTGGGTCTGGTATATTTTACTTATGAGTAAATATTTAACTGGCATCCACCTAAATATAAAAGCTTTGAGTTTCTCATTTTTTATAGCTGAGTAATACCCCATTGTATAGAAATACCACTTTTTCTCATCCATTCCTCTGGTTACAAGTATCTTGGTTGTTTCCAAGATTTGGCTATTACAATAGTGCTGCTATAAACATAGGTGCACATATATCATTATGATATGAAGTTTTCACTTCCTCCAGGAAAATAACCAGAAGGGTGATTGCCAGTTTGAATAGGATTTCCTGTCCTAAACTTTTAATTAGTAAACACAAGGATTTCCATAATGGTTGCATCAGTCTACATTCCCTCCAGCACTAGAGAATAGTAACTTTTAACCCACAGCTGCTCCAACATTTGTTGTTGGTTGATTTCTTTATGATAGCCATTCTTTCTGTGGTGAGATGGTATCTCACTGTTTTAATTTGCATTTCATGGATTGCTAGTGATGTGGAGCATTCTTTCATATACTTATTCTCTTCTTTAATTTCGTCCTGTGAGAACTGTGTATTCATCTCAGATGCCCATTTCTAGACTGTGTCTTTAAAATTTGGGGCCCTAATGATTTTTAATTCTTTATAAATTCTAGATGGCTGGCACTTTTCTGAGTGCTATTCATCAAGAATTTTTTTCAAATTTGTGGCTTGTCTTTTCACTTTGTTGGTATTTTTTTTTTTTTTTTGATGTGCAAAACCTTCTAAATAAGAATAGGTCCTAGTTCTTTGTGTTTTTAAGTATTACCCATGTACGTTGATTTTTGTTCATGAACTCTTTGCCTACTCATGTGTCTACACAAGCTCCCCTACTTTCTCTTCCAGGACATTGAGTGTTACTGTTTTACTATTTAGATCTTTCATCCATTTTTGTCTTTAGCTTAGTCCATGGCAGTAGACCTGGGTCAAGTTCTTATTTTAGGTATGTAGAAAGCCAGTTTTTCCAACACCACTTATTAAAGAGGCTATGTTTCTTCCAGTAAGCATGTTTGTCCTCTTTACTGAAGATAAGGTGGCTGAGTGTGTTTGTCAATGATCTGTGTTTTCTAATCTTTTCTTTTGATTCTCATGTCTACCTTGTTGCCATATCATGCTGATTTTTATCACCATAGCTTTGTAATACAATTTCAAGTCATGAATTGTAATGACTCCTGCCTTGTCTTTGTTGCCCAGGAATTCCTTTGCTATTCTAAGTCTTTTCTGGTTCTAAATAAATTTTAGGAATGTCTAGGTTTGGGATGTATGATGGTGGTAGGTTGGAGGGATTGCATTAAATTTATGGAACAATTTTGGGAGTATGGCCATCTTCGTAATGTTAGGTTTTCCAGTTCAGGCACAGGGAAAATCTATCCTTTTGCTGAAATACAGTACGGTCTGTATTTTCAGAATACTGTAATTTTCCTTGAAAAGATCTTTACTTCTTTAGTTATATTAATTCCATTGTCCACACTGCTATTGTAAAAGTTATTTTTTTTTTCTAATTTCTCTCTAAGTGTGTTTGTTATCTGTGTAGAAGAATGCTACACAATTCTGGGTATTGTCTTTGTATCCAGCTATGGTACTGAATCTATGTATCAAATTTGGTAGCTTCTTGGTGGAGTTTGTTGGGCCTTCCAAGTAAAGTATTATTTCATCTGCAACTAATGATAATTTAACTTCTTCTTTATTTATTCATATTCCTTTTATTTCACTCTCTTCTCTAATAGCTGTAGCTCATGATTCTAGAACTGTATTGAATAGGAGTTGAGATAGAGGATATCTTTTTCTTGTACCCATTCTGAGAGTAAAAGATTTCAGTTTTGCTCCTTATAGAATTATGTTATTAGTTGGATTGTCATAGATGGCTTTCATCAGATTGAAGTAGAGGCCGTATATTCCAACTTTGTGTCAGGTTTTGAACATGAATGAGTGTTGGACTTTGTCAAAAGTCTTTTCTGCATCAATTGAGATTATCATATTGTTTTTAGATTTCACTCTATTGATATAGTGTATTACATTTGTAGATTTTGGGATACTGAACCATCTTTCCATCCCTGGAATGAATCATACCTGGGCATGTTGTATGATCTTCATGATGATTTGCTGTATTCTACTTGCTAGCATTTTATTGAGGATTTTTGCAACTATGTTTATGAACGAGACTGTCCTGTAGTTCTTTTTTTTAGTTTCATCTCCCCTGATTCTGGTTTCAGAATAATATTTGCCTCCCAGAATGATTTTGGGAAGACTGATTCCTTTTCATTTTCATTGAAGAGTGTGAGGAGTACAGTGTTTATATCTTCTGTAACTTTATTTTAAAATACTGCTGTGAATCCATCAGAATATGGAATGTTTTTGTTAGTGGGATTTTTATAACATTTCATATTTCATTGACAGTATTGTTTTATTAAGAGTGGTTATATTCCTTTGATTTAGTTTAGCTAATTGGCACCTTTCTAAGGATCTTTTCTTCTCTTGTTTTGTGTGAGAGTGAAGATGGTCAAAGTAACTACTGATAATATTCTGAATTTCCTCTGCGTCTGTGATAACTGGACCTTTCTCATTCCTTATTGTTTGTACTAGATTTTTTCTTTCCTCTGTTTGATGAGGATGTGTATGGGTTTACCAATTTTATTTAGTCTTCAAAAACCCATTTGTTTGACTTTCTAATTATTTAAAATGTTTTCCTCATCTTTGATAAATTTATTTCTACTCTAATCTTCATGATTTCTTCCCATCTTTGTGCTTTGTGTTGGGTTCCCTCTTCCTTTTATACATGTTGGAGGTACAACATCAGGATGTTTATTTGTTCCTATTCTGCATTCCTGATTTGTGAGCTCATAAATTATAATTCCCTTTGAGAACTTCTTTTCTCGGATCCCATTAATTACAATAATTTCAGGTTTAATTTTCATTGAATTGTAGATGTTGTTCAATTTCATCTCTCACCTTTTGGTTGCTGCATAGAGTGTAGTTTAATTTCTAAGAATTTATGGGGCTTTAATGTTTCTTTTGTAGTTTATTTCCAGTTTCAATCCACTGTGGTCAGAAAATATTCATGGGATAATATCTGTTTTCTTGGATATATTTTAGCATGACCCATAGATTATCATTTGTTCTTTTTTAGAAAACAACCCATGTACAACTGAATAAAAATGTGTATTCAGCTGTGTTTGGGGGGAACACTTTGTATATGTCCAAGAAGTTCATTTATTCTATGCTCTGGTTCAGTTCTTCTACTTATTTGCTAATATTTTGTCTCCTTGAACTTTTTTTATAAGGGTGTGTTAAATCCCCCTGTTAAGAATGTGATATTGAACATTCGATTTTTCATGCCCATTAATATCTGTCTTATATAGTTGGATGCATATATAATACGCACCCATGTTTGATGCATACATATGTATGACTGTAACTACTTTCTCTAGAAATTTTCCCCTAACCAGCATATTTTTTTTTATTTTTTGATCATTCTTAGTTTGAAGTTGAGACTGTCTCAGAACAGGATTGCTACACCTGCCTTTTTCTGACATGCTGTTCTATGTAGTATTTTTTTCCATTATTTGATTTTCAACTTCCAATTTTCTTTATGACTTAAGTGTGTTTCTTGTATACAGCAGATTTCTGGATTTTGTTTCCTAGTCCACTGTGCCAGTCTATTTCTTTTATTTGGTTTATTATACAACCATAATGTACATTGATGTTTATAATTGAGATGTATTGACTTACCATTGCCATGTTATTTGCCTGCTGTTTTTTATCCATTTTTCTCCTTGTTTAATTATTTGCCCTATGTAAGGGATTCTGTCTATTCTCCTTTGGTGAGTTCTGATAATTTTTGTCCCTCTCTAGAACATCATTTATTAGTCTGTGTATGATTGGCTTTGTCATCATGAAATTTTTAGTCGTTCTTTGTCATGGAAGTGATTCACTTCTCCATCAAACTTGAAAGAGAGTTTTGCAGGAGTAAGTAGTCTGCACTGGAGTTTCTTTACATGGAGGACTTGAAGTATTCTGCTCCATCCTGTTTTTGCCTTCTTGGTTTGTGAAGTCTGCTGTTATTAATGCTTTTCCTACTGAGTTTTGTTCTCATCTTAGACCCACTTCATTCAAGGAGTCCATATATTCCTTTATATGTTTCTGCATTTGATTCTTTACTTCAGATACTATTAACTCAGATAAAAAATAGGTGAAGTAGTTAAAAAGAAAAGTACAAAATCTATACCAAAACTATAACATGCAAAAGAGAAGCTAATATACATCATTTATATCTACCTATTCCCTATCAATGGAAGTGGCTCCAGTTCAACAATCAAAGACACAGATTGGAAGAGTGGACTAAGAAAAAAAATTAAAAATATGCTCGACACATGTAACATATTTAACTGAAAATTAAATTCACAGACTTAAACACAAAGGATGGTAAACAACAATACTTTATGAGGCAGGAACCCAGAAAGAAGCAGGGGCTTCTTACTGGTTTCTGATAATATCAATTTAAAACCTGAAGTGATTAAAAGATTTTTAAAAAGGTCAATGCATACTTGTTAAAGGAAAACTATAAGAGGAAGAAGTAACAGTTATAAGCAAAAATTCACCCAATATAGGAGCACCCACCCACATTAGGCAAATTTTAACAGATATGTAAAAAAAAAACGAGAAATAATCTAATTGCTATAGGGTATTTAACCTACCACTGTCACAAAGAGACTGAATAAATAGGCAAAAACATCAACAAATAAATAAAAGAACTCAATCAAATTTGTGAAGAAATTTACTTAGGAGATGTTTACACAATGTTTCACCAAGCAAAGACATAATACACATTCTTCTACTATTCACAGGAGATATTCTCCAAAACAGATAATATACTAGCACACAGAGTATTCTCAAGTAAATGTAAAAGAATTGCAATTATCCAGTGCTTAAAATCTGAATACAGTGCAACATGACTGGAAACTATTGACAAAAGAAACAAACAAAAAAAAGCAGCATAAACACATGGAACTTAAATGACAAACTCTTAAACAACCAATGGCTCTCAGATCAAATTAAAGAAATTAGAAAATATTGGCAATCAAATAAAAATGGAGATACAATGTACCATGATTTTAGGATACAATGAAAGCTGTCTTAGGAGGAAAATTTATAGCAGTAAATTTGCACTTAATCCCCTGCCCAAAAAAAGAAAAAGCCCAAATAAATGGTCTTATGCAGCACCTCAGTCTTCTAGAAAAAGAAGAACAAGTCAAGCCCAAATCCCAAAAAAGTAAGAAATTATAAACATTAGAGCCGAAATTAATGCAATGAATATGAAGAAAAACAATACCAAGAATAAATGAGGCAAGGAGGTGGTTCGTTAAAAGAATACATAAAATTGATAAGTCAAAGTTATCAAATAAAGAGAAAAGAACAAACTCATGAAGTAAGAAATGATATGGGCGAAATCACTACAGACCATAGAGAAACTCAGAAGATCATCAATTCCTACTTTCAAAATTTTTACTCTCACAGGATAGAAAATACGTGGGAAATGGATCATTTCCTGGGTACATGTGAAGTGTCAAAGCTGAATCAAAAGAATATACAAACTCTGATTAATTCAATAATGGTAAATGAAATTAAAAATGTAATGAAATCCTACCATAAAAGAAAGGACCATGTCCTAAATGGATTAAAGTCTGAATACTACAAGAAATTTCAAAATGCTTTCATGCCACTTTTGATAAAATAGAAAGTGAACAATTCTTTCAAACTCATTCCTGGGGGTAAGAATTAATTTGAGGCCAAATCCAAAGAAATATCCAACCAAAAATACCAGAAAAACAGGCCAATCTTTAATGAATATAGATGCAAAATCCCCAGTGAAATACTATCATATCCAATGTATCAAATTATCAAGAAGATTATACATTATGACAAAGTAGGATTCATCCCAGGAAAGCAAGTGTGTTTCAACATATGGTACTTCATAAATGTAATACACCTCATCAATAGATCCAAGAACGAAACACGCATGATCAGCTCAATAGATGCAGAAAAAGCTTTTGACAAAATGCAACACTGATTCATCATAAAAAATCCATTAAAAATCTGAAAAGATGGCCTGTATATCAACCTGCTGAATCAATCTATGAAACAATAATGGCCAGCATAATAATGAATGGCAAAAACCTGAATGTTTTCTCACTACAACCAGGAGTACGACAAAGATGTCCACTGTCACCACTCCTATTCAATAGGAATACCACCCACAGCAATTAGACAAGAGAGAGAAAATAGTAAGGATTGGAAAAAGAGTAAAATTATTTACAGATGACATGATACTTCGCATGGAAGACCCCCAAAACTGGATCAAGAGACTTGAAGAATTGATAAAAAAAATTGAGTAAAATAGCAGGATACAAAATAAACATTCAAAAATTATTAGCATTTTTGTACACTAACCACAAATGTACTGAGACAGAAATTAGGCAAAACATGCCTTTCACAATAACATCCAAAAAAATGAAGTACTTGGTAATCAATCTGAGAAAGGATGTATACAGTGAAAAATCACAGTACTCTGAGAAAGAGAATTTAAGAGGGTTTGAGAAATAGAAAGATATCACTTCTTCCTAGATGGGAAGAACCAACATTGTCAAAATAGCTATACTTCCTAAATTGTCAAACAGATTCATTCAATTCTTAATAAAATGCCAGTAGTATAGCTCACATAACTGTAGAAAACATTCTTAAAATTCATATGGAACCAGACTACTCAAAGAAAACCTATGCAAATATAAAAGCAGGAAGAATTACAATCCCGGACATGAAACTACACTATTATGCTACAGTGATACAATCAATATTTAATGGTAATGGAAAAACTGTGTTTCACATGCTAAATGATAAAATTAAACCCATGTCTTTTCTTTAAAAGAATACATAAAATTTATAAGCCAAAGTTATCAAATAATGTAGAGGAAAAAGCACAAATTCATGAAATAAGAAATGATATGGGCAAAATCTCTACAGACCCTACAGAATACATGCACTAAGCCAGAGGATAAATGAATCCTTAAAAAAATCAGACTCCCAAAATTGAAAGACCCAATCTAGAAATTGACATCTGACAGTAATATACGCTTCTTAGGTAAAGAAATACAAATGACAAAGAAATATATGGAAAAATGTTCAGCATTATGGGGGCATTTGAGAAGTTCAAATTAGAACAATACTTAAAGTCCATCTTACCCCATAAATAATTGTTATCATCAAGAAGTCAACCACTAACAAATGCTATAGGAGCTATTGTGGAAAGAGTGCACTTCTCCACCACTGGTGGGAGTGGAGATTGGTAAATCCACTAGAAATCAACATGGAGATTCCTCCAAATTCTAGGATTGGAAGTTCCACTTAATCCAGCTATTCACATTCCCAGTATTTTTACAGAAGAAATAAAATATTCATACCAAAGGAATATTTGTGCACGCATTTTCATAGCAGGACAATTTGCCATAGCTAAATCCTGGAAGCAACCAAATGCCTGTCACCTGAGATGTGGTATTTTTGCACAATGAACTATCAATCACCAGTAAAACATCATAAATTGGAGTCTTTTGTTAGTAAATGGATGCATTTAGAGAAAACACTGCTAAGTAAAATAAATCAGACTCATATGTGCAAACATCACATTATCTCCTCAGGGTGAGAACCTGAAAGAAAAAATAAAATCAGAATGGTATAATATATACTGAGAAAAAGGAACGACCCTGTTTTCAAGGAAGTAACTACTGAGCTGTGAAGAACAACAGAAGACAGAGTGGGGGAAAGAGATACATCTGTGTATGTAAGCAGGATGGTTTGGACAACTGTACTGTGGACTTTTGCAGGCCTATGGAAAGGAGCAGTTACATTTTTTTATCCTTTTTCCAATTCTTTGATGTTTTTCTCTTCTTAATTTCTTACATATTTCTTTTTTTTCCTTTTTGCAATTTTTTGTGCACATATTTGATAATATGAAGAACTAAATCAAAGACAACACTACATATTTCATCAAATACAGTGAAATTCACATTATTTTGTTTAGTGAATTTCCATATCATTTTCAATTTTTCTATTTTATACCATGCTGTACTCTCTCTCTCTCTCTCTCTCTCTCTCTCTCTCTCTCTCTCTCTCTCTCTGTATTTAGTACAAGGTCTACATGGTATCACTACACAGATTGGATTCATAGTAATTCTAATGTTTTCAGCCTCCCAAGCACTGGGATTATATGTGTGTGCCAATAGACCCAGGCTCAATCACTGGCACAGTAAGCTTTGCGGGTGGGGCCAGTACACCATACTGGGGATGGAATCATGGCCTCTGCATCAGCCTAAGCAGGTGCTTTAGTCCATTGAGTTATCTGGGTGTCCTGGAATCTATTTCATTGAATGAGGTACTTCAATTCTTTGCTAAGCCCTTGAGTCTGAAACAATAAGGCTTCACTGAATCAGGAAAAAAGGAAAATTATTTTTCCAAATTCAGGTAGTAGAATTCATCCTCCACAATAAAGCTCATAAATATGAAACAATTTCCATCTTTCCAATATTTATTTATTTATTTATTCTTTTAATTTTGAAGAACAGTAAAACATGGTATTAAAACAAAAACTTTTTATTTTCTTTTATTTTATTAAAGTACAAATATGAATCAGACAGTTTTAAGACACCTTAACAATACAGATTCGATAAATTCATACATTGCAAACTGTTTTCATACTGTTTTGGTATCCTATAAGTTTCATACATGATATTATACTTACAGACATTATTATACCATATGTCTCTTATCAGTAAATTAAGAGTGTAGCTGTTTATTTATCTTATTTTTTATACCTGAATTATATCAAAAATTCAATAATTATTTACCTAGTGGATGACCATAGTACGAGAAGCTGACATAATATCCTGTCCAACCACCATTAGTGCAAATCTTGCCTCTCATAGGATTATGTAGAAGCACAGCATTATCTATCCTAACTGTACTGTCTATACACACACATCATGATTTTTTCTTTCTATACCGCTTCCTTTGTCTACACTTGTCAAAGGTGGGCACTCCATTGTCATTCAACTAACTTAGGTGCTTGAACTTGACAGCACAATCCAACACAGTCCAGCATTCCACAGTAGTGAGTTATGCAAAGAAATTGTAGACCATAGCCATTTACAGCTCAGATTAATATTATGGCCTCGCGATGTATACTTCATTTTATACTTTTCTGCTGTATGGTTAAGACCTAGTTAGAGCAAGACTTATATACAAACACATGTAATTTATGTTTCTTATATGGTCAGTGAGGTTCCCTCAGGGTTTATCTTGTACTCCTGTACATTATTCTGTAGATCCTTTGTCTGTGTCATCCATGTGGATGAGTCACGGCCAATGCTTGACCAGTTTGCTCTGTGTGAGAGCCTGAGAGAAAGTTTTCTCTCCATGTGACTCTCCCTAGACGCAGTATAGAACTTCAATCAATTTCATCTGTGGCTCCATAATTTGCTTGTTCAGAAAATTTGGAGCTCACCTGAATTTCATGATGTTGCAGTACAGGTTCTGCTATGTCCTGAATCTTCGCTGACCTTGAAAAGCTAGAGCCAAAATGTTGGCTGGCCTTGTGGCTCTTCTATTTCTCCAACTCTGATTTGTGAACTTAGGTTGTTAACCATCCAGAGGAAAAGCTGATTAGTATCCTGCAGCATATGCCGTTCACTTTACCTTATCAGACTCAATTGATTTTAGTTGTTGTTCTACATTTCCTTTTGTATTTCTGCTTTCCGCTTGTTATACTAGGGAGACTATACGATATTTACATATGTGTGTCTGGTTTATTTCACTTATGAGTATATGTTCAAGTGGCATCCACTTCAGTATAAATCCTTCAAACTTATCATTCTTAATAGGTGAGTAATACTCCATTATATAGAAATACTACATCTTTTTCAACCATTCCTCATGTGATGGACATCTTGGTTGTTTCCAAGATTTTGCTGTCACACATTGCCCTGCTATAAAAACTTACAAAACATAGATAATTTCAGTTAACTAAATAGAGTTAACTTGACAGTATTTTTATACTGCATAATGTCATTCTCAAGTTAGTTGTTCAGAATACCAGACATATTTGTGCAAAATTAGAAGAAAAGAAAAATAAAAAAAAATATAAGAAATTAAGAAGATAGGGCTGGGGAGATACGTTAGTAGAATAAACACTTTCCTGGCGAGTGGAAGGTGTTTAGTTCACCACCCCCCCCCAGTACAGAAAGAAAAGAAGAAGATAGCCTGGGATGCATCTCAGTATCGTAAACACCTGTCAGGCAAGGGAAAGGCCTTGAGTTCCTTCCCTTGTGCCTCCTGTTCAAAAAAGATATTAAGAAGACAGAAGAAGTGAATAGAATTTTCAAAACACAAAATAAATTAAGCTTTAACTGTTTCTTTCACAGACCAACAGAAACACACAGTGTTATTCTCCAAAACATCCTGCTTACATACATAGATAGATATCATTCCCTCACTCCTTTTCATGTCCTTCTCCTCATCTCAGTAATTCCCTCCTTTAGGACAGGTTCATTGATTTTCCCTAGTATCCAATGCATGCTTCTGATACTGTTTTATTTTAGAGATTCTTGCATTAACTAGGAAATAAGATGTTTGCATTTGCATGTCTGATTTATTTCACTTAAGAGTATGGTATTTAGAGGTCACCATTTACTGATAAAAGCCTCTAATTTATCCTATTCTTATTGCTGAATAATATTTCACTGTGTAAAAATATCATATCTCCTTTATCCATTCTTCAGGTGATGAGCATTTGTGATACTTCAAAGATTTAGCTATGATAAATTGTGTTGCTCTATACATGGTTGGACATAAATCTCTATTGTATCATGTTTTTGGTTCTTCTGGAAAAATACTTAGGAAGGGAATAGCTGGGTTAATTGGAACCTGAAATTCAAGATTTTTGAGGAACATCTACATCAGTTTGCATAGTGGCATTGCCACTCTGTATTTCCTCATTTCCAGCATTTGTTGTTGGTTAGCTTCTTGATGATAGCCATTTTTATGGGATGATTTGGAATGCTGGGGTTTTTTAAATTTGCATTTCTCAAATGAACAACGATCTTGAAAAATTTTCATGTATTTGTCATTTGGATTTGTTTACCTAAGATATCTATGCATTTCAGATGCCCATTGTTTTGATTGAGTCAATTTTGGAGGTCTGATTTTTACTTAATTCTTCATATGTTCTACATAGAACGCCTTTGTCAGAGGGACACTTGGTTATAATTTTTTCTCAGTTCATGGATTTTCTTTCTTCTCTGTTGGTGCTTAGGTTTTTTTTAAGAATATAAAACTAGAACTATAGGCTTTCTGTCACAGCTCTCATGAGTGCCATCTACAGACCCTGCCCTCAAGACCTGCAAGTGAGTGAGAAGTTTTGTGACTCTTCAGGCCCCTGGTCCAGCCCAGCTCAGCCTGATGAGTGTGTGGGAGAGCCTCTGTGCTACACTGTGCTCCATATGCCAGGGATAAAACAAAGAAAAAACACAGGCTCATACTAGTGCCAGAAGGGCTTCAGCAAAAAAGGAACTGAACAGAACAGATAGATCCATGGCAGGCAATCTCAAACTCAATAAATTGGCACCCGAATCTCATTATGTGCTACAGTTGTAACTGCACCAAAGCTCTATACCAAAGGTCAGAGGTCAGTGCTATATAAAATGACAAAGACAAGGAGCAAAATGTAATCACAGGACTCGAACCCACCAATAATAACTGCAGAGGACACTAGCTCAACAGAAATGAATGAATTAACAGAAGCAGCAGCAAAGAAACAAAGCAGAAAACTATAGAGGAACTCAAACCAGAATCAATGGCTGAAATTAGAAAAACAGAAATTTTTGAATACATACCATCTCATGTAATGAATTAAATGAAGAAATGAATGGGAGAAACTCAGTGCCCACACAGAAGAAGTGTAAAGAACATTATTCCAGGAGAAACATATGACTTAACTGTGTCAAAAGCAAAGAAACAATGGCAGAAAGGTAAAGAGGAACTCAGACCAGAAATAAATTCTGAAATAAGTAAAGAAAACTTTGAAATCATAGCATCTGAAGTAGAGAATCAATTGCAGAAATATACGAAGGAAACTCAATTAGGAAAAACTCTGCAGTAAAAGAAATAAAAGGTATCATTAAAGAAGACATTGATAAAAAAAAAAGAAATTAGAAATATGACAGATTCCTTCAGTGAGTAAAACAGAAAAGAAATAGGTTGCATCAAGCAGAGTCAAAAAGATATAGAAGAAATTAAAATGTCAATCACGAGTCTAAAATATCATTTGAGTGAAAGTGAAGATAGTGTTTCAGATCTTGAAGACGCTGGTACATCTATTGAAAAGGTGGGAAAGGAACTAATAAAAAAACAAGGATGCAGGAAAAAGTAATCCGTCAGCTGTAAGATGATGCCAAGATGAACAATATGAGATTAATAGGCCACAATGAGAAAGAAGGAGTCAATAGAAATGATATAAAAAGAATATGGGCAGAAGTAATTGCAGAAAATTTCCTAAATGTGAGGAAACTTTCTATCCTTCAGATAATAAAAGCATACAGAAAGCCAAATAACTTCAACCTAACTATTATATGTCACACCGAGACATATAATAGTCAAGATCCCAGAAATCAAACATACCAGTAACATGATAAAAGCTACTGGAGAAAACAAACAGATCACATTCAAAGGAAAACCCATCAGAATTACAGCTGACTTCTCTTCAAAAACCATGAAGGTAAGAAGAGCATGGAACAGAATTCTTCAAACATTTATGAAAACAAATACCGGGATAGACTGCTATGCCCTGCAAAACTCTCTTCCAAGTTAGATGGAGAAGTGACATACTTCCATGAAAAAGAACAACTGAAGAATTTCATGATGATATACCCTTCCCTACACAGCCTACTGAAATATGTCCTAGAGAGAGACCACGATGACAAGAACTTCACAAATGAGAATGGAAGGAACACACTAAACAGAACAAACAATTAAGCACAGGATAAAAAGGGGTAAACAACAGCAGGAAAATATCATCACAATCATAATTCAACACATTTCAATTATAACCATCAATGTAAATGGACTTAATTCACCAATTAAGAGAAATAGACTGGCACAGTGGATTAGGAAACAAAACCTGAAAATATGCTATAGACAAGAAACGCACTTCACTCAAAAGGACATTGATAGGTTCAAAGTCAAAGGATGGAAAATAAAACTACATAACTCAAAATCTCAGAATAAAGCAAGAGTAGCACTTCTGTTCTCAGGCAGTCTCAACTTCAAACCAAGAAGGTTTAAACAAAATAAAGAAGGCCACTATATATTGGTTAAGGGAAAATTTCAAGAGGAAGAGGTAACACTCATAAATATCTATGCACCAAACAAGGGAGCACCCAGTTATATAAGACAAATCTTAATGGACATGAAAAATGTAATATCCAAGACCACAGTCTTAACAGGAGACCTTAACACCTCCTTATCTCAAAAAGTTAGGTAAATCAGACATCAAATCAGCAACATAGCAGAACTGAACTAGAGCTTGGAACAAATGGACCTGGTGGACATACACAGAGTGTACCACCCAACCACAGTTGAATACACACCTTTTTCAGCTGAACACGGGTCATTTTCTAAAATAGACCACATAGTACTCCATATATCATGGTCAAGTATATGCAAGAAAGCAGACATTACCGCGTGAATATTATCCAAACACAAAGCAATGAAACTGGAAATAAACGACAAGAGGAGACATAAAAACCCCATAAATACATGGAAATTAAACAACATCCTACTCAACAACCAATGGGTCACAAATGAATTTAAACAAGAAATTCTGTAATATCTACACTTCAGTAAGAATTCTAACATAATTTATCAGAATTTATGGGATGAGATGAAAGAAGTTCTCAGAGGGAATATCATCTCACTCACACATTAGGAAAACAGAACAGGAAAAAACAACCCAATGTTGCACATCTTACATCTAGAAAAGGAAGTGCGAAGCAAACCCAGAACCTGAAGAAGGGAAGAAATCATAAAAATTAGGGCAGACATAAATTCAATTGAGAAAAAGAAAATAATTCAAGAATCAACAAATTAAAAAGTTGATTCTTTGAAAGACTAAACAAAATCGATAAGCCCCTAGCTAACCTAATCAAAAAGAGGAAAGAAAAATTCAAAAAATGCAATAATGAATGAAAAGGGTGAAATCAACACAGAACCAGTAGAAATTCAGAAGACTATCAATAGCTACTTCAAGAAACTGTACGCTCACAGAATAGAAGACACAGAAGAAATGGACACATTCCTCGAAAGGTACAAATTACTAAAATTGAGTCAAAGATAGAACAGCTCTCAATAACCCAATCACAGTCAGAGAAATACAAAACAAAGTAAAAATCCTGCCAACAAAGAAATGTCCAGGTCCTGAGGAATGACAGCTGAATTCCACAGGAAATTTATGGAAGAAATAATTGCTACATTCCTCAAATGCTTCAATGAAGTTGAAAAGGAAGCAGTCCTTCCAAAATCATTCCTGGAGGCAAGCATTATACTAATTAAAAAATCAGGGAAAGACACAACTAAAAAATAAAACTACAGACCAATCTCCCTCATGAACATAGATGCAAAAATCCTTCATAGAATCCTAGCAAGTAGAATAAAGCAGATCATCAAGGAGATCATACATGATGACTAGGTAGGATTCATCACATGGATGCAAGGATGGTTCAATATTTGAAAATCTACAAATGTAACACATTAGAATAATAGTCTGAAATCTAAAAAAGACATGATCATCTGAATTGATGCAGAGAAAGCTTTTGACAAATTCCAGCACTCATTCATGTTCAAAGTCCTATAGAAAATTGGAATAAACGGCCTCTACTTCAATCTGACAAAAGCCATCTATGACAACCCAAAGGCCAATATAATTCTAAACAGGGAAAAACTGAAATCTTTTATTCTTAGATAGCGTACAGGGCAAGGAAAAACTCTCTCACCCTTCCTATTTAATATAGTTTTAGAAACATTTGCTACAGGTATTAGAAAAGAGGGAGAAATAAAAGGAACAGAAATAAGTAAAGGATAAGCTAATTTATCACTTTTTGCAGATGACATGATACTTTACTTGGAAGAGTCAAAAAACTCCACAAAGAAGCTACTAGAATTCATACAGAAATTCAGTGGCATAGCAGGATACAAAGTGAATGCTCAAAAGTCAATAGAATTCCTCTATACAGGTAACAAACACACTGAGAGGGAAACTATAGAACCAATAACTTTTATAATAGCAACATGAAAAATGAAATACCTTGCAACTTACTTAACCAAGGAAGTCAAAACCTTTTCACAGAAAATTACAGTACCCTAAGAAAAGATTTCAGAAAATGGAAAGATATTCCCTCCTCCTGGATAGGAAGAATGAACATTGTGAAGATTGCCATACTCCCAAAATTGTTGTAGAGATTTAATGCAACCCCTATCAAACTACCATCAACATGCCACACAGACCTAGAGAAACCATTCCTAAATTTTTTTAGAATGAGAAAAGAACTAGAATAGCAAAGGCAACCCTGGCCAACAAAGACAAGCCAGGAGGCATCATAATTCCTGATATGAAATTAAAGGGCAAATCCACTGTGATAAAATCAGTATGGTATTGGCAATGAAATAGACCTGAGGATCAGTGGAAATGATTAGAAGTCGTTGAGGCCTCTACAGACACACTTAGCCATCTGATCTTCAATAAAGTTTCCAAACGCACACACTGGAAGTAAGATAGCCTCTTTAAAATGTGATGCTGGAAAATCGGACATTTTACTTGCTGAAAACTAAAACTTGAACCAAGTCTATCACCATGCCCTAAAGTTAAAATGGATTAAAGATTTAAATATTGAAACAGAAACACTAAACCTCCTAGAAGAGAAAGTAGGAGGTACTCTTGAAGACAGAGGTATAGGCAAAATTTTCATGAACAAACCTGAGTTTTCATGGGAAACACTTGAAAGAATTAACAACTGGGATCAACTCTGCTTGAGACATTTTTCACGTCAAAAGAAATTTTCAATAAAGTAAAAAGACAACCCACAAATTTCCAAAGAATGTAAACTAATAAGCATGCAGACAAAGGTCTGCTCTCTAGAATTTATAAAGAACTAAGATACATTAGGGCCCTCAAATTTGAAGACTCAATGCAGAAATGAGCATCTGAGATGAATGCACACAGAGGAAGAAATTAAAGGAGTGAATAAATATATGAAAAATGCTCCACTTTACTAGCGATCCGTAAAATGCAAGATAAAACAACACTGACATATCTTTATTTAATTATTTAATTAAGTAATTAATTTTTTTTTTTTTTAGACAGGGTCTCACTATGCAGGTCAGACTGACCTTAAGCTCACTTTGTAGCTCAGGCTGGTCTCGAACTCACAACAATCCTCCTGCCTCAGCCTCCCAAGTGCTGGGATTACAGGTCTGCGCCAATACGCCCGGCTCTATACTGACATATCATCTCACTCCAGAAAGAATGGTTATCATAATGAAGTCAACCAACAACAAATGTTGGAGAGGATATTGGTAAAAGGGAACACGTCTCCAGTCCTTGTGGGAATGTAGACTGTTGCAACCATTGTGGAGGTCAGTGTTAAGACTCCTCACAAAGTAGTACTGGAAACCACATTTAAGGTGACTATCCTCCTACTGGGATTTTTCCAGGAGGAACTGAAAACATCATACCATAGAGATATATATGTACCGATCTTTATAGCAGCACAAATTCTCATAGAAAAATCTTGGAAACAACCAAGATGCCTGATACAAAAGGAATGTTTGAAAAAGATGTGGTATGCAATGTACTAATTAATGAAACTGTCCTAATAATTGGTTTAGAAACTGTCTCATTGCTATTTGTTTCTCAATAAAATTTAAAAAATAAGAAAAAATTTAAAAAGTGAAAAAAAAAGATGTGGTATTTCTATACAATGGAATATTACTCAGCTATAATGAATAATATACTTGAAGCATTTATATTGAAGTGAATGCCACTTGAACATATACTCATAAGTGAAATAAACCAGGCACACATGTGCAAATATAGTATAGTCTCCCTAGTACAAGAAATCAAAAGAAGAAATACAAATAGAAATGTTCAACAACTAAGATGAATTTATTCAGAGAGTTAGGGTAAACTGAACTGCATATGTTACAGGGTAATAATCAGCTTCTTCTGAATGGTTACCAGCCAAATACATCATGTCAAAAATTGTAGCATTGCAAGGGCTACAATATCAGCCAGGTTTGTGGCCATAGCCTTTCAAGGTCAGTGAAGATTCAGGACATATGGGAATCTGTACTGTAACATCATGGAACTCAGTTGTGCCCCAAATTTTCTGAACAAGGAGATTATGAAGACACAGTGGAATGTGATCAAGGATCTGTAATGTGGCTAAGGAGAGTCACATGGAGAGAAAACTTACTGTCAGGCTCTAAAGAGAGCAAACTGGTGAAGGAATGGCCATGACTCATCCACATGGCTGACACTGAAAAAAGAATCTACAGAGTGAAGTACAGGGTTACAGAAGAAACCCTGAGGGGACTTGACTGATCTCATCAGATACAAAAGTTATGTTTTTTTGTTATATAGTTCTTCCTTTATCTTGGTCTTAACCATCCAGCAGAAATGTATATAATTGAAAAATATAAAATAAGGCCATAATAATAAACTGAGCTTTAAATGGCTCTAGTCAACATCTTCTTTGTATAACCCACTATTATTTTGACTTTTGGACTGTGTTGGATTGTTTCGCTGAATTCAAGTACCTATAGTAATTGAATGACATTAGAATACCCATTTTTGGCAGAACTAAAGAAAAAAAAAACGTGATACAATGAAAGAATCATTCTTTATTTATATATGCAGAATAGTTAGGATGACTATTCAGTACTTTTGAGTAATTCTATGACAACAAATATTTACACTAATATTGCTTGTACAGGATATCCTTTCTGCTTCCTTGACTATGCATAACCACTAGGAAGATGACAATGTAAATACTATTAATTATTGAAACTCTACTATAATTTAGCTTTAAAAAAAGATAGGTATACAGCTAGCTTCTCTTAATTCATTGATTAGAGGCATCTGCTCTAATAGTATTTGTGCAGAGATTATCAGGTATGCACCTTGTACAACCAAAATCCACTACAAAAACAATGTGCAATGTATTAATTGTTGAGTCTGTCCTACTAATTTGATTTGATACTGTCTCGTTGCTATTTGTTCTTCAATGAAATAAAATAAAATAGAATAAATATAAAGCTGTTGACCACTGCTCACCTTTATTGACAATAAAGTAAACAATATTCAGTAGGATAACATTCTGACTACTACAAATATTTTCTGTTTTCTTCTGAAAGCAGTATCCCAAATACTGAAAAGTTTGAGCCTAGATGTAAGGAACAAGCTGGAGTCCAGAAAACACATGCAGGTCAGTAGTTCAGATTACAAGTTTATCCACTCATTTACTCTAGGTCCTAAACTGTGACTACTTCTAGCTGCTAAGTAGGTTTCCATGAGCCAAGTCTTAAGATATACAAAAATCCTGATATTTTCGTGCAGATATTTTTTCCATAATTTTATTCAAAGTTTCAAATCAAATTATTTGAACAGATTCAATAATTAATACATTGCATATTGATTTCTTAGTGGTAATTTGTTGTATAATGTGCAGACATGATATTCTATTTACAAACACTATTAGAGTAGATGTCTATATTCATAAGACATTGTAACTGTATTCCTATCTTCTTTTATTTAAGAATGAATTACTGTATAGTTTCAATACTTAAAACTTTTTACATTGTTATCTTCATAGTGGTTATGCACAGTAGAAGAAGCAGACAGGATATGCTGTCCAAATACTATTAGTTCAAATCTTTCTTCTCATAGAATTATGCGAAAGTAGTTGCATATTTATACTCATATATATGTATATATATGAGGATGTATATATATATATACACAGAATGATCCTTCCTTTGTATTCCCTGTTTTTTCTTTGTTCAGTCCTGTCACAGATGAGTATTCTATGGGCATTCAATTATTATAGGTGTTTGAATTCAGCAAAATACTCCCCAACACAATCCAACATTCCACAATAGTAGTGAGTTATCTAAAGAAGTTGACTAGAGTCATTTACAGCTCAGCATATTATGATTCTTGAGCAATTTGTAATGTTCCTTTGTTAAGTCTTTCTTAGTGAATTCAAACAAATCAAGTTTTGACTTGCTGCCTTATTTGGATAGGAATGCTATTGTTAGAGATGTAAGAATTTTTGAGATGTGGACTCGCTATGCAGTTCAGGCTAGCCTTGCAATAACTTTGTAGCCCAAGATGGTCACGAACTTCCAAGATCCTCTGGATTCAACCTCCAACATGCTGGGATGGTAGGCGTGTGCCACCATGCCCAGCTAGATAAGACTTTTCTTTTGGGGGGGGGAGTTAGAATTAAATTTCATACTTTGACTAAAGACTGATGCATATTCTGATACGGCTGTTTTGAATATATCTACTTTAAAATGTTCAATTAATAAAAATAAACTATTTAACTTAAAAGGTTATGGCTTCATGAAAACTTTCTATTTAACTGGAGGTGATTTCTTAGGGTGTGCAAAATGATGACTTCTTAATGTATATCACCCTTAGGTTTTGTTTTGGTAAATGTTTAAAAATAAAACCATAACCACTTACATAAAATTTTTATTTATACATACACATACAAAATATACAGAATAGTCCTTAAGCATATCAGCTAAAACCTGAGTTCTTATTTGGAGTATGGAAAATTCCCCCCTGCAACATTTAGAGAACCAGAGCAAATTCATCAGGCTATGAAATGCTCTTTTTTGGATAAAGGAATCAAATACAAAAGCTTTATTTGTTCAAATTAACCAGTGCTATGGATTCAAAACAAACAAAAACTAACAACTCCCCAAAATACTAACTTCAAAACTGACACATTGAACTTCATTTAAATTAAAATGTATTTTTCCACCTTAGTAATTCAATATATATATATATATATATATATATAATCTTTATATCTATATTATTGAGATTGAATTAGCAATAGGACTATTTCAAAACAGGTAAGTAGGACAGTTAAAATAATTAATAGAATACATACTGTTGTCTTTGCAGTAGTTATTCATAGTAAAAGATGCAGACATGGTATCTTGTCTAAACACTATTAATTCAAAACTAATTCAAAACTTTCTTCTCATTGAACTAGGAAAAAATATATATAATATGTAATTTAACTTACTGAGCTACATCTTCTTTTTTTTAATTCCTTTATTTATTACAGTGTCTCACTACACATCACGGATTCTTTGTTTGCGGGGTTGGGGGATGAGCTCAGCTGGCCCTGCAGGGAGGGGCTGGAATGGCATGTGGTGCTGGGGCTCGAACCGCGGTCCCTGAGAGGCGCTCTAGACCTCTGAGCTATCTTGCCAGCCCAAATAGTTTCCTAGTACCTTTTTTTTTTTTTTTTTTTTTTTTTTTTTTTTTTGGCGGAACCAAGGATTGAACTCGGGCCCTTGCACTTGCCAGGGAAGTACTTATTCCACTGAGCCATCTCCCCGGCCCAGTTTCTTTGAGCTTCATCTTCTGGACAAGAAGGCCAATTTAATATCTCTTCATAAAAGGCAATTATGATTTGTGGACATTTCATATTTTCCTCTTTTGCGAGCACCAAGACAGCCTCACCTGAATCTTTCCATTTCATGAGAAATGTCAATTCTCTTCTACTATCTGTGGTGCTAATTATTCATTAAGTATCAAGATGTTTCAAAAACTCTAGGGTTGTCAACAGCATCTGCTTTTTTCTTTGACTTGCTCTCTTCAGTTTTGCTGTTGGATAAAGGTTTTCTTTTGTATCGTCTTTTTCTTTTACAAGCATTTTGCAAATTAAAAATTCTTCAACTAATTCTGGACAATCTAAATTATGTTCAGGTTCCCATGTATTGTCAAGATCTGTAAATCCCTTACACTTCAGAAAATACTCGACCTTCCCACTCACGACACATCAATCCAGTACTTTTTCTACCACAAACTCTTCACACTCTGCTTCCTCAACTTTCTTACTTTTCCATTTTGTTTCTTTACCATTTATTGCATTGTAAATTTATTGGAGGCTATTTTTTTACTGAAGACTTGAAGAGCTTTTATTGTTTCACAGATGCTTGGTTGTAGGTCCACAGTTTCAGACTATGTGCCTACAACTCCACTCGCACCCAAGCCCTAGAATTACAGAAATTTTTCAAAGAGATGAGATCCCAGTTGTTGATTCTTTGAAGATTTTCAGAAGCAGTTTGTTTTTTACTCATAAACTCTCCAGATACCTGTATGTCTTTAAGTTTCTACCTACTTCTTCCTCCAGTAGAGTTAGTGTTTCTTTTCCTTTTCTTTTCTTTTCTTTTTTGGCATAACCGTGGATTGAACTTAGGCTCTTGCACTTGCAAGTGAAGTGCTTATTCTACTGCGCCAACTTCCCTGCCCATAGTGTCTCTTTTTCAAAGTTTAAATCTTTGATGCAATGTGATAGTAGTAAAGTGCATGGTTATAAACATGGTTCTAGTTTTAGCCTTCATCATGCAGAAAGCCAGTTTTTCCATCATTTATTAAAGAGGCTATGCTACTTCCAGAGAACATATTTGGCCCCTTTGTCAAACATATGGTGGTTGAATGTGACTTGTGTTGTGTTGGCAAATACTAGATGGTTCCATTGATCCTCAGAGCTCTCTTAATGCCAGTATCATGCTGATTTTATCACAGTATCTTTGTAGAATGACTTCTAGTCAAGAATTGTGATGTTTCCTGCCTCTCCTTTGCTACCCAGTACTGCTTTTGATATTGTGAGGCCTTTCTAGCACCAGACAAATTTTAGGAACATTTTCTCTTGATATGTATTTTATTATTTTAATCAGGATTACATTGAATCTTTATAACAATTTTGAGAGTATGGCCATTTTCCCAGTGTTGGTTCTTCCTATCCAAGAAAAAGGAATATCTTTCCATTTTCTTTAATACTCTTCAATCAGTTTTTTTCAGATTCCTGAAATTATCACAGTGTAAATCATGGATATCTTTTGTGACAATGATTCTTATATATTTCATTATTTCAAATGTTATTGTGAGAGGTGTAGTTCACTTAAATTTTCTCTTGGTGCATTCCTTCTTTGTGTGCATATTGATTTGTTTCTCGGTACGCTACTTAATTTGTTTATTAACTCTAAAGGTTTCTTCTTGGAGTTTCTTTTATGATCTATGTATAGAATTATATAATCTGCAAATAATGATAATTCCACTACTTCTTTTCTAGTCATTATTGCTTTTATATTTCTCTTCTGTGCTTGCTCTGTCTACTGTTTCCACATTTATATTGAACATAAGAGGAGACACTGGATACTCTTGTGGTGTTCTGGAAATTAATGTGAAATGCTTTAATTTTTAGCACTTTTATTTATTTATTTTTATTAATTTTCTTGAGAAACAAAGAGCTAAGAGACAGTTTGAAAATCAATTAGTAGAATAGTTTCAACAATTAATGCTTTGCATATGGTTGTCTTTACAGTGGTTATTCACAGTAGAAATTGTAGACATGATATCCGATCAAAGCACTATGAGTACAAATATTTCTTCTCATTGAATTAAGAGAAAGTAGATGTATATCTATGCTAATTATTTTGTACATATAGATGCAAAATGGTCCTTCATTCATACCCCCTTTTTTGTTTAGTTTCATCAGAGAAGGGTATTTTATTGCTATTTCAGTATTATACGTCAGTGAATTCAGTGAAATAATCCAGTAGTTCATAATAGTAGTGGGTTATTGATAGGACTGGCTATGTCAGAAGTAGTTGACTTTAGCCTTTTACAGCTCAGCATAAAAATATGGATTAAATTTTTATACATCGTTTTTATATTTTTCTGATGGATGCTTAAACCAAGATAAAGCAAGACCTATATAACAAGAAATGTTACTTTTGTATTTGAAATGGTCAGTCAAATCCCTTCAGGATTTACCCGAATCTGTCAGTTTGTAGATTCTTTTAGTGTCAGTCATGTGGAAGTGTTATGGCCATTACTTGGCCAATTTGCTCTCTCTGAAAGTATGGGAGAATATTTTCTCTCCATGTGATTCTCCTTAGGCACGCTATGCATTGTTAATTACTTTCCATTGTGGCCCCATAGTCTCCTTGATCAGAAAATTTTGGATATCACTTTGTTCCATGATGTTAGAGTACAGGTTCTCTTATGTCCTGAGTCTTCACTGAACTTGAAAGGCAAGGGCCAAAATGTTGGTTGTCCTTTCATCCCTTCTTCTTCTGAAATTTTTGGGCTACAAACATAAGTTATTAATCCTTCAGAAGAGAAGCTTAATGATATTATTACCGTATAGCATAGGGATTTCAGCTGAACTCACTATATCTGTGAATATCAAACATCTTAGACATAGTACGGAATAGGTATTTTCCATCAAGTATTGACAGGATGATATTTAAATCCCAACAGAATATGAAGAAAAAAGAAGAAATAAATAAAAATATTTTTTAAAAACCGGAATAAACAATTACATATTTTTACACAGAAATTTGGAAAAATAAACATATACAGCATTGTAGTAGAACATTTTGGACCTAGCCTTTCAAGGTCAGCGAAGACTCAGGACATAGGAGAACCTGTACTGCACTATTATGAGACTCAGGTGAGCTCCAAATTTTCTGAGCAAGGAGATTGTGGAGCCACAGAGGAAAGAGATTGAAGTTCTATAGTGTGCCTGGGGAGAGTCACATGAAGAGAAAACTTTCTCTCAGGCTCTCACAG
>PVKA01018231.1:0-38029 GCA_004027165.1 Ctenomys sociabilis
AAAAAAAAAAAAAAAAAAAAAAAAAAAAAAAAAAAAAAAAAAAAAAAAAAAAAAAAAAAAAACTACATGCAGGCTCCATGCCCAATCTTAATCTCTGCCCCTCATGGTGGGGCCTGCACAGCAGGCCCAGAGATTGAACCTCTGGCCCTTGCACCTGCTTGCAGACACTTTAATCCACTGAGCTTTTGGCCAGCCCTGGACTATACTGTCTTTATTGCCACATCATGTCATAAGCCACCAAAACCATGCTGACAGAGGAAATGGAGTCATAGATTCATTTAAGTCACATTAGTAAACCAATTCCAGAAAACTGAGAATCAATTCGTAAAAATCATCTTTAATAACTTGACTCTTAGAAGAATGACTTTTGGAGTCAAAATCAATTAGCCTGAGTGACCATGACAATTTAGCCACTCTTTGTAGGAGAGAAAGAACCCATAGAATAAAAATGAGCCACTATTTTTTTTTTTTTTTGTGTGTGTGTGTGTGTGTGTGTGTGTGTGCCCAGGGTCTCACTACACAGTTCTGACTCCTAGTGATCCTCCTGTTTTCTGTTTCCTTAATGCTGGGATTGCAGGTATGTGCTACCACACAGGGTGCCTGAGAGCAGGGCTGGTGCAGCATACAGTGCCATGAATCAAACCCTGGCCCTTGCACTTGCACTTGCCTCAGTAAGTGCTTAGTCTTCTGAGTTATCTTGCTGGCCCAAGTGTCACTATTTGTATGAGTGTGCTATCTCAGAATTATTATAGCTCTGAAAATCCAGAGTTGGCCCTAAAAACAGCCCATGAGTCAGTAATTCTTTTGATCAGTGGTCTTTATTAGGTTAGAAAAATGTCTTCTATACTCCGATTGTTGAGATTTTATATGAAGAAAGGATGCTAAATTTTGTTGCAAATTCTATTTAAGCCTCAGTAATCTACTTAGTCTCTCAGAGCCATCTGCTTATTTTTCCCACAAGCAGAATAGGACTACCGCACAAAGAGAAAGTTAGTGCTTTCCAGCATTTAGTACGGCATTAATTAAATTAGTATGGCAACTATTATTCCCATACATTAGCGTGAGTACTCCCTCTGCAATATCCTCCAAAGTACCTGGTGAAAGCCATTTGTGATTAGCTAATAGTAAACCGTGGGTTCTCTACCAGCCCCATCATGCTCAACTACTGTATTTAAAAACCAAAGATACAGTCCCTAAGTCAGTCATGTTCACAATCGACTTCATTAAAAATGTCCTCCCTTATTCTGCACACTTGTCCCTCAGTATCAACCAGCAATTGATTCCAGGATCATCTAGTTACAGTAAGTCAGGAATCACTTGAATCCCTTATATAAAATGGTACAATATTTTTACATATCTCACACATATCCTTCTTCATGTTTTCATTCATCTCTATATCATGAATAATACAACTACCGAAGTGCTATACAAACAGTTGTTGTGCTGAAGTGTATAACTACAAGAAAAAGTAGTTGTGCATGTGCAGACTCAACCACCATAAACATGGCAACATAGAATACTTCAATAAAATGTAGCATTTTTATGAACAATTGATTATGTACATGGGTGTGAAATGTCAGAGTACGAGAGGTCAGCCATACTGATTTAATCTGGTACTTCCTTTTGAGCGTGTGTAACTAATAGTTTAAGACTAGAATTGCAAGTCTTCTGATTTATAGTAGCAGGGGATGACGCCATGTGTGGTGTGGTATGTGGGTATTCATGAGATACATTCAGGTAGAGCAGCATAACTACCTAGCATAATGTGTTCAAATATCACAATAGTCACCCAAATTTTCACCTCAACTCCATTAATCACTTTACCTCTGTATTCTACCAATACAACTAGCTACTGCTACCACTTCAACAACAAGTTTCAGAATTCCAAGTCCTGCATGTCAGGGAGTCCCAGGAAAGTCTTCACCAGCTGTCATTTTACCCACATATTCATATGATCTCAGGTTTCCAGCCACTGTTGACCCCTGAATATTCTGGATCCCAGAAGACCCATGTTGACTGTCTTGATTAATCTGTCTAATCATTGCTCTAGCTGATTCTAGGTATAATTTTTCATTATAATCTGTACTTGCCAGGCAGGTGTTGAGCCCCTATACCCCAGCCCTTTCATTACAATCTTATTCTTCTCTATTTTTAAATATCTCCAAACTAGAGTAGGTAGAGTAGACTTCTTTGAAAACCTTCACTGCTTGGAGTACAGCAAGTGGTCCCATTGGCCCACCCAACTCTACTAGCAATGTACCAACACCTTGGTGTCAATGTCCTCCGTATCTAACACAGTCTCTTCATCTTGTAATAACAAAACTAACACAGCTTCCACATACAGGGATGAATCTTTTAACTGTGTTTCTGCATTTGTTATTTACCCTTTATTCTGTCTCAGAATCAAGACCCACACTGGAAAACCATGAGAGCAAATCCATTAAGTCTTGGGTTTTTGTTTGATTTCGCAGAAATAAGGTAACGCAGAGTGGCTATACCAAAGGGGATCCTTTTACTACAGCATTTACCGTAACGTGGACCATGCAAATGCTTAGCATTTGTATGACTTGAGTGCAAAGCACATCAGCTGTTTCATACAGGGGTTTTGCACTTGACTTTCATAGAGAGTCTGTGAGGAAAACACACCTTACAGGGCTTTTATTCAGTGCTTCAGGATGCTCGTTTGCTCAAGAATAACCTCCAAAGTACCTCATTAATAACCATTTGTGATTAATTAATAGTAAACTGTGGATCTCTTCACTCAAATACGTGTTCAACTATAAAATTTAAAATCAGTGGTGCTGTCCTTGAACCAGCCCCATTCACAAGCTATTTACTAAAATTTCTCAGAAATCTTTTGAGACCAATCTAAAGATGATACAATTTTGCACACTATGCCATCTGGTTTCAATAGTTTCTTGGTTTTGCTCCTCCCCGGCAGCCCCCATCTCCCTGTCAGCAGAGACCATAGATAAGTGTTCTTCCTGTAGGTGGTGGTTTTGATGCCACCTGAGATCAGAGCTTGCTTCAACATCAGTATCTGATCTAGCATTGTCTTCTACTTTTGTTTTAGCTGTTATAGATAACAATAGTCAGCAGATTATATATTAACGTGTATATTCAATATTTTTCATCTCTTCATGTATCTTATGAGCCACTTGCTCAAGACTTAAACCTATCGTCATTTCTAAATTTTATGGAGAACTTTCATCTTTAAAAAACTGACCTTTAGACAGCTGCAGTTTAATACCATGAATGACGAGGTAGTCATTCAGCAATGAAAAGTTCCTTATTCTATACAAATCTACCACTTCTATCCCACACATTTCTATGAACCAGTACCATTCTAAAAAATCTCATGTTTGACATCAGTTACAAATCATGTTATTCACCACCCTTCTGTTTGTGTGTGGATTTTTTTCTATATTAAAGACCAGTTCTCTCTGGACACCAGCTAGATGTCAAATGACAATTAAATTTTTCCACAGACTATCTGGGATTAGCATCAAACTCCATATTTTAAGGATCTTAAAGGCTTATCCCCATTTCATATTTAAATTTCATATGCAAGCTTGTAACTTGGCTATAAACTGGGGGTTTCGTTGACCTCTTGTTGGACTGGTCAATTAATTTGCAAGAATAAATGGTGTAATTTGAGAAAAATAGTTTGCTTACTATTACCCATTTATTATAATATTACAAATAAGTAACCAGATGAAGAGGCACACAGAGAAGAACTTGAAATATCTGAAGCAGAAGGTTTCTGTTGCTACGGAGTTAGTGTAAAATGTTCCCCTGGAGTGTGGATGCTGTTCAACAATCCAGCACTCCTCCAAATACCCTGTTTAGGGTTTTTATGGAAGAGGTTCTCTAATCCTTGAGCTTGATTAAACCAGTGATGATTAGTAATTAATTCATATGCAGGCCTTCTTAGTCCCTGGAGGATAGGACTGAAATTCAGATGGAACATTCGTTCCACAAACAGTTCCACTCCTGAAGTATCCTGGGGCTCAGGGGCATCTTATTAGTATAAATTCGAGGATGTATTTGAACAGAGTCTGTGAACAAAAGAAGATATTCTTTTCACCTCGCCTCTTAAGTAACAGTTTCAGAAGCTCTGTATCAAAAATTCAACATCGAAATACAAATATAGCAAATAGTTCTCTTATCAACTTTGTCACTCAAAAGATGAAAAGCATTTTAGGAATTTTTGTGATCTAACTGGGATGAGAACCAATTATATTTTTCTCATAGTATCACAGAGTACTGGGAAGAGTTGAAACTAATGATATATCAGACATCAACAACTGTGGAAACAAAAATAACACTAAAAAATAAACATATAGATGATAGATAGATAGATAGATAGATAGATAGATAGATAGATAGATAGATAGATAGATAGATGATAGATAGATAGATACATAGATAACCATTTTTATTTTCCTTTTAGCATGAAATGAAAACACCATTTACACGGCACTTGCTATTTTTGAGCAGGTGCTGAATGTTTAAAAATATATTTTTAAATCTCAGGCAAAAATGACTAAGTAGACATGGTTAAATTTTCATTTTAACTACAAAAATGAAGCAGCTGAATGTCCTGGGGAACTTCATCATTTCTTTTAAGATTTCAATTTGGTGAGCAGCAAGGTAAAATCTTGGACAGCTTCCTTGCAAAATGCATGTTTACTCAATCTTACTCCTAGAGGCCAAATAAAAAAGTTAGCTGAGTGAAGATAAGAGATTCGGATAGTGAAGTTGAAAACATTCGAAGTCAACATTGTTGTATTCTGTGTGATAAAATCCTCCATGTTGTAAATAAACTTCCCTGGTTATCCCTGGCATAGGTCTTCCTTATACAGAGCTGTACATTTGCACGCGCACACACACACACACACTCACGCATGCCCGCATGCCCGCATGTGCGCACACCCCTTAACCCACGACTTTAAAATCAGCAACTACTCAAATTTATTCTGATTTATAGAGCAGTCACCTCTGGTTTGTTGAAATGCTTCATCCAAGTAAAAATTTGTCTTTTGGTGTAACTTATCTGACTTACAGGCAACTTGATATGGCAAAATACATTTTGAACACCAGAAAAATAGTGCCATACTGAAACCACTTCTGTATCTGTGACTTTGACAGCCAAGTCAATATAAATAATCATGCTTTCCTTGCAGGTCTGCTACCAGAAAGACGAAAGTCAAATTCAGTAACTGCTAATCACAAGCTTGCTTCACTTCATGACAGCATATTTAGCAATCACATTTCTTTGGCCCAGATGTCAAGGAGACATTTTTCTAAGTGTATATGTTTTCCTTGGAAATCAACTCAAATATATTTAAAATAAATTTTGATAGGTTCTTCTTTGTTTTATAATTTGTATTTTAGTGTGTTTTTAGCATTTTCCTTTTAGCAGCAGTTGTCTGGGTTTGGATTTATATCAAAGTATCTTACGAATGTTTTGAGGACCAGGATAGCTCAGTGGACTAAGTGCCTGCTTAGGCAATTGTGGGTAGGCAAGCACAGGGACTGGGGTGCGACTCCAGCACCACATCCTACGCCAGCCAGTGCCTGCCCCCAGGCACGCTTAGCTGCACTGGGGAGGGTGAAGACAGGAAGATTATCATGAGTCCAAGGTGCATAGTGAGACCCCACCAAATACACTAAAAAAAAGTTTTGAGGGTGAGTTACTGAATACCCAAAGCCTGGTCTTCAATGTTTTACCATTCCCAGAGAATGTGTGTACTTTAAATCTCCTACAGGACAAAGCACAGTGAATGAATGTAACAAGCACCCAAATGAATTAGTAGATGAAAAAGCAAAGTTGTCAAGGTGCTGGAATTAAGCCTTGACTCTTCTTCCTTCAGTTTGTGTGCAAAACTCCTGTGTTGTCCTACTACAGTGGTGTTGAAACTTCTCTCCAGGATGCCAAGCACTTCCAGGACAGGGCTTGATTAAAAGACCTCCAAACCAAATGTATACATAGTAAAATAAATAGAGATTTGAAGATTAAATTGGCATATTCATTAGTTTTACAAATTAAAATGTCGTATTCAAATTAAATTAGCATATTCATTTAATTTGAATGTTTATTCAAAAATGAAATTAGCATCATTAATCTTTGAAACTGGGATAGTGGGAGAGAGGGGGCGGGATAGGGTGGTTATTAAGATCCTGATTCTTTCCAGAAATAAATTCGTAAATTGTTGCTAGGAAGAATTATGTCCCAGAAAATGACAGATATTCCAATATTTCAAGGAACCCAGTTTTTCATGTGACAACTTTGGATATTTTGAATCTCTTCATATGTTGTAAAATAGTTTTTAAACATAGTTTGGAAATGTCTGAAGCTGAATTGCATTCACAGAGTTGTTTATAACTTTTCAATTGGAGGTGTTGTTTCTCAGGGAGATACAAAATATTCAAAAAGGAATTGGTTTTTGAAGAGAAATGCAGTAGAAAAACTACAATATTTAGACTGAGTGCCTACTTTCAGTTTTGTGATTCTGAGCTATTTCATCTTTTGTTTCCGAAACCGCAAAGTGGGAGCAATGAAGACCAGTTTTCATGATTACTGATGATCTGAGAAAGCATCTTCAGTCAGCTCCTGCATCTGGCTAAATCCATGTATTCAGCTAGGTTTTTCTGTTTGTTTGTTTTTGTTTTTTTTTGCTCTGTGTTTGTTTTTAGTACTGGGAATCAAACCCACAGCCTTATTCTTGCCAGGCAGGCGCTGTGCTGCTCAGCTACCTCCCCAGCCATCCCTCGTTTCCTCTGCTATCTCTATTTGTCTTTTTATTGCCTCTTCCTGAGTTTTCTCATCATTTGCAGGTTACTTTCATTGTGAGGCTGGAACACTGCTTGAACAGAGATGTCTATGTCTTTTGATCCTAGGAGAAGAAATGTACCGTTTCTCTCCCCAGGTCTGAGACACAGAGATTATATCCTATGAACTTTAATATAATTAGGTTTATATACATTTTCTCTTATGGTTAGTGAATGTAGTGACTTCTTAGGGGAATCCTCTCCTCTTCTGAGCCTATAAAAATGAAGTATTTTGCTCTATTTTTAAAAACTTTTCTGTAGTGCAAAATTAGGCTGCTGAGACGAGAACATTTAATTTAAGATAACTTTTTACAATTATGGGCTTTCTTAGCACTGCCTTCATCCAACACATAAATTATAGCACTTGCAAGTCTTGTCATTTTTTTGAAGACTGGATATGTAAAAAAGGTGAACGTCCACGTCTATAAATTCTCTAGCTTTACTTGTTATTCATTTCTAATTTCATTCCCTCATGATTGCAAAAGTTACTCATAAATTTCAAATATTGAAAATTTATTAAGACATACTGTGGCCTAATACATAACGTATCATGGAGAATATTAACCATGCACCTGAGAAGAGTGTGTATTCTGAAATGTGTGTGTGTGTCTGTTAGCTCTGTGGTTTATAATATTATTCCAGTCCTATATTTTCTTATAGATCCTCAATCAGTTATTCTATCATTAAATTCTTCTAATTTTTCAACTTTATTTCGAACTCCTTCTCTCTTCAGCCCTGTCAGTTGTTGTTTCATATATTTGGGGATATGTTAGCACAGCAATTCAAGAAAGCCGAACGCGCTGGCATTTTTTTTTTTCCAAATTTTTTGTTCTCAGCACCTGTTTGCCCCGCAGATCCTGCAGCTGCCTCCGCGCTTTCCCTGCACAAGCCTCCAGCCTGGCTGGCGACCAGAAACCCTCTGGCTCTCCACCAGCCTTCTTCCTTCTCCGCCCTCCCCAAGCACTCACTCTCTAGGGAGCTCCGCGCGGCGTGGGCGCCGTGGGAGAGCGGGCACAGCTCGGGACGTCCGGGGGCAAAGCTCCTCAGCGGGTGAAGGGGTGCGGAGTTCGGACTCCACCCTCTGCAGTCTCCCCGGCGGCTCAGCGCACAGTTGCAGCTCCCCCCTGTGGCCCTGCCGCTGCGGTTCTCAGCGCTCGGATCCGGGCCCTCCTCGGCGTAGGTGCTGTTTTCAACCTCCCTAAGGACACTTCGCGTGTTGTCTCTTACACCACTCGCCCCCCAGTCTCTCCAAAGCTCGCGCACACTGCCGAGCGCTGGGGATCCAGAGCCTGATCCAGAGAGGGCTGGTCTGCTACAGTGCTGGGTTCTGCAGTGTGACAATGGCGCCACCTAGTGGGCCACAGTGGACAAGATGTCTATGACCTAAGAGAACAGTACTAAAAACATCTGTAAAAATCAATTACTCTGTTATGATGCCCGCTTCAAACTGCAGAAAAGGGCTTCTCGCTTGGTTTTTTTCACTATTGAAAGTCATTAATCACATATCATATTAAAAACTGTAGACAAATATCGAAATGTGAAAGATATAAGATGTAGACAGAGTGAATTTTAGAGAAAGCTTTATGAAATGAATACATAGCATGAGATTAATAATATATTGCACATTGTAAATAAATTAGTCACACACTTAAATGAATATAACAATAAAAATTGTCCAAAATAAAAATGAAGAAACAATTTACAGATCAGTCATATAATACTTCACTGTCAAAATCAAGAAACTTACATTCATATAATTAGAATTCTCAAAGTAGAAAGGGGTAGGCAATAAACATTTAAAAATTTAAAATTTCTGAATCTAGTTGAATTTATAACACCACATTTCCAAGAAAAATGAACTTTTTGCTCCAGAAATTTGAATAAAATCATACCAAGTTACACAAAAATGAAATTGCCCAAAATTTATTGTAAAGAAAAAAATTATTAAAGCATATACATAGAAAATATTAACTACGGAAGAACAAAATTAAATAATGTCTTATTCCACATTAGAAAGAAAAAAGGACTAAGTGTGTAAGAAACTAGACTAATTTAAAGGACTAAAAGTTGCAAGGGCCTGAGTTCAATCCCCAGTTCCACCAAAAAAAAAAAAAGAGTAGTCTAAAGGACTGAAAGAAAGAAAAAAAAAAATCGTCCTCTTTGAATTTTATACTTAGCAAACATACCTTTGAAAACAAAGGGGCTGCAGAGATGGGTCAGTGGAATAAGTGCTTCCCTGGCAAGCACAAGGGCCTGAGTTCAATCCCTGGCTCTGCCAAAAAAAAAAAGAAAGAAAGAAAAATAAAAGTATTTTCCAGTTAAACAAACTCAAAATATTCTAATACCTCCAGATGTAACATATAGGAAATAGCATAATTCAGAAGGCAAGAGAAGTTGCCAAATGGTCCTGGATAAAGAATAAAGAGCTCTCAAAATGATAGTTATGCAGGACTATGTAAAATATATTAGATGAACCCATTTAAAAGATTTCTATGAAACAGTATCAATCTTATGTTGGGTTATACCTGTATGTTTTTCATTTATATGTATGTGTGTGTATGTATAAAAGACAAGGAAGAGGTAACATAAAATCAATAGAAAATGGAAATATACTTTTCAGAGTTTCTGATACTAGAAGAAAATATCATACCCTGTCTTTTAAGTAGATTGTAAGTCAAAGATACAGTATAAATCTTAAAACAAAAATTAAAATTAAGCAATATTCAGAAATTAAATATCAATTAACTAAAAATTAAACATTTCAAAATAATTGAACTAAAAAAGTTTTCATGACAGTGAAAAATTATTAAGAATAAAACATAAGATAAATACTGGAATAGCAAATAAACAACCAGCACTTCTAACAGTTTGGGGATAGGATATCTCACAAAGTTCTCCTATGTCGTGGACCTGAACAGTGTCCATGATGCTTACTGGTGGCCAGGTGTCCCTTGTGGGACTGAATTACTTCTATTTCCTTGAAATCCACCCTGTAGTCCCATATGAAATCTTGACACATAGGGTGCAGGAGAAATACATTTGTAGAGTATACTTATGGAAATATTTTGCTGCCTTATACAAAAGAATAACTGAGAGACTGCTGTTGTATATCTCCTGTTGCATACCTTCTTGTTTAATTGTTTGCCCTATTTGGTGGGTTCTTTCCATCCTCATTCATGGAGTTGTGGTCATTTTTCTCCCTCTCTGGAATATCTTTTAGTAGTCTGTGTAGGCTTGGCTTTGTCATCATGAAATTCTTTAGTTGTTCTCTGTCATGGAAGTATTTTGCTTCTCCATTATACTTGAAAGAGAGGTTAGCAGGGTATATCAATCTGGGTTGGAATTGTTTTTCTTGCAAGACTTGTAGTACTTTGCCCTATGCTCTTCTTTGACTTGATGGTTTATAAAGAGAAATCTGCCATTGTTCTGATGGGTTTTCCTTTAAATGTGATCTGTTTCTTTTCTTTAGCAGCTTTTAGTATACTGTTCCTGTGCTGAATTTCTGGGATCTTAATTATCATATGTGTAGATGCGCTTTTAATTGGGTTGATGTTATTTGGAGTTCTATATGCTTTGGTTACCTGAATGTCTGATTGTTGCTCCATATTTGGGAAGTTTTCAGCTATTACTTCCATCCATATTCTTTTTATATCATTTGTATTGAGTCCTTCTTTCTCACTGATGCCCACTAGTCTTATGTTCATCTTTGCATCATCGTGTAGATGTTGAATTATGTTTTCCTATATCCTAGTTGTTTTTAAGAGATATTTTCTTACTTTTTCTGCAACAGTGTCTTGCACTCTATTTTCACTTTCATTCAAATGGTTTTGCCAACTGGTGATTGAGGTTTTAATTTCCTGTGTGTCACTTTGAATCTGCTTCATGCATTCTATTTCTTTCCTGTATTACTTGTTCAAGGACTCCATCATTTTTCTATTCTCTATTTTTTTATCAATGTCTTCTTTAGAAACACTCAATATTTCTTTCATTATAGCTATCATTTCTTTTTTTACTTCAGAAATTATTTCTGGGGGCCAGGGAGATGACTCAGTGGAATAAACGCTTCCCTAGCAACTGCAAGGGCCTGAGTTCAATCCCTGGTTCCACCAAAAAAAAAAAAAAAAGAAATTATTTTGGATCTGATTTTCTCTATACCTTTCTGCAGCTGTTTCTTTACTTCTTACGCTATTATTTCAAAGATTTCAGGTGTGTGATTTCCAGTTTCTTTCATGCTAATGTCTCCTGAATTTGTTCTGGGTGGGCTAGGGGCCTGAGAATGCATTTCGCTCCTTCTCTTTGTCATGTTGGATAGCACTGTCTTCTGACCTTTGGTGTAGAGCTTAGCTAGACTTATTACCTTAGCACCAGGTTCAGATCTACCAAGTTCAAACTCATCTAGGTGGATGTGACTTGAATCTGGTTGCTGTGCTCCGCTTCTTCCTGCTGTAGCTCTTGGAGGTGAACCTCTGTGCCACTGTGGCAAGATGTTCTGCAGTTGGATCAGCTGGGTGAGTCTTGTCTCTAGCGGCTTTTCAGGGAGTTCTGCTGCAGGGTTCCACACCAGGCCTATATGCTGGGCCTGGGCTCTGGGTCAAATGAGGATCCAGTGGGCCCAGGCAGTCAAGGGCTTCTAGTTTAAGCCAAGAGGAATGTGGCTGATATTTGCATACTCCTGGTGATTCAAATAAAGGTAGCTATGCAGCTGTTTATTGTTATCCCATTTTGTTGTGTCAGTATAGAGTATAATACCTTATTTTTCTTATAAACTTTTCCAGCCTATTGTCAGCCTATTCACTTCACAATAATATAGCCACCTGCTCTCTTTTCTTTACAATTTTCATAGGATCCCTTTTGCAGTCCTTTTTACTTCCTAACCATTGTGTTTTTTATTTAAAGTGAGTCTCTTACAGGCAATGTCTATTACATTATATCTCTGTTGTTTATCCAGTGTTTTAAATCTTACTCCAAATAAGTTTCATTCTTTTACCTTAGATTACTGAAAAGAATTTGCTTTGTCATTACACAGAAATATAGTATACATTTATATGTGTGTGTATACATTGCATATATATATTGCATATATACATTTATACATCTAAGGACCTGGGATATAGCCCAGAAGCATAAGCAAGCACATGGTCCCAAGTTCAATCCCCAGTACTGCAAAAAAAGATTATCATTTAAATACGTATATACATGTACATAAAATACATATGTATGTAATGTATACATATATACATGATACATAATATATATATATATATGTGTGTATAAATGTGAAAGATTTCAAAAATATTACCAAGTTATCTTGGGGATTATACTAAATGACTTAAACTTGAAGGAACCTAGTTTAATACTAGTAGCCTAGTTCTTTTTTATTTTGATGAGAACAGAAAAAAGAATAGACGAGGTATTAGAAATGATACACAATTTCAAAAGAAACCAAGATGATAAGTATTCAATCCTGGTTGTTATGTTGCACATGGCTGTCTTCAATATAGGTGCTCGGATTCCTGGATATAAGCATGTAAAATTGGACAAAGTGAAAACTTTAGATATTAACTGCTACCATCAAAACCCTATGGAAATTAGTAATACAATCACCTGAGCTATCACATATATGTGAAATACATATGTCTATTCTCCCTCCCTTTTGTCTGAGTGTCTGTTGATTAACATTTTTACCCAATTTTTGGGTTGTCTTTTCACTCTATTGGTGATTTCTTTTGGTGTAGAAACACTTTTCAATGACATGAGAACCCAGTAGTTGATTCTTTTTTTTTGGGGGGGGGCGAGATTGAACTTAGGCCCTTGTGCTTGCTAGGGAAGTACTTATTCCACTGAGCCATCTCCCTGGCCCCAGAAACCTCCTTTTTTTGTTTTGCTTTGTTTTTGTATTTTAGGGAAGGATCCTTTGAGATATTTCCCATGAAGTTTGTTTTTTATTCATGAACTCTCTATCTCCATATCTTTAAGAAATCTACCTACTTTCTCTTCCAGTAGATTTATTGTTTCTGATTTAATGTTTACATCTTTAATCCATTTTTACTTTAGTTTAGTGTATGGTGATGGACCTGGATTAGTTTAGTTTTTGGCTTGTAGAAAGCTATTTTATCCAATGCCACTTGTTAAAGAGGCTATCTTACTTTCAGTGAATGTGTTTGGCCCCTTTGTCAAAGACAAGGCAGCTAAGCGTGTTTGTAGTTGTGTCTGCATGTTCAAATCTGTTCCATTGAGCCTCAAGTCTGTTTTTTTTTGCAAGTACCATGCTGATTTTATCACAGTAGATTTGGTATAATTTCAAGTTAGGGATTATAATGTTTTCTGCCTTGTCCTTGTTTCCCTAGATTGCCTGTGCTAGGTCTTTTCTGGTTCCAAATGAATTTTAGGAATGTTTTCTCATATCTATGAGGTATTCTGGTGGCATTTGATAGAGATTACATTAAAACTGTATTATGATTTTGGGAGTATAGCCATTTTCAAAGTGTTAATTCTTCCTATCCAGGAGCAAAACATATCTTTAAATTTTCTGAAATCATCTTGAATCTCTTTTTTCAGTTATTGTAATTTCCATTCTATAGATCTTTTACTTCCTTTGTTAGATTTATTCCTAAGAATTTCATATTTTGGATGCTAATATGAAGGGTGTTTTTTCTCTAATCTCTCTCACAGTGATTTTGTTGTTTGCATAGATAAATCCTATTGATTTTTGTATCCTGATACACTATTAAAACGGTTTATTAATTCTATGGTCCTCTTGATGGAGATTTTTTGGGTCTTCAATGTAGTGTATGTCATCTGTGCTTAATGATAATTTAATTTATTCCTTTCTAATTCTTATTCCTTTTATTTCTCTCTCTTGCCTAATGGTTCTGGGTAATTTTTCCACAACTATATTGAAAAGGAATGGCAAGAGTAGACATTCAGTTTTTGTCCAGTTAGAATAATGTTGGCTGTTGGTTTGTCATAGATAGATTTTATCAGATTAAAGGCCATGTATTTCAATTTTCTGTAGGATTTTTTTTATCAATAATGATAAAAATCACATTTTGATAGCAAAACCAAAGAAAAAGCCAACCAAGAAAGAGAACTACAAGCTACTCTCTCTCATTAACACAGATGCAAAAATCCTCAATAAAGTACCAGCAAATTGAATTCAGCAAATTATCAAGAAGATTATACACCATGACCAAGTGGGATTCATCCCAGGCATGCAAGGACAGCTCAACATACACAAATCTATAAGAGTAATACATCCTATCAACAGAGCCAAAAACAAATACCACATGACCATCTCAGTACATGAAGAAAAAAAATGTTTTGACAAAGTCCAACACTCACTGGGAGAATTTAATCCTTTTCAATTTCATTTAAGAGTTTGAAGAATATTGAGTTTAAATGCTCTATAAATTCCTTGTAGAATTCAACTGTGAATCCCTTAGGAACTAGGTTTTTCATTGTTCACAAGTTTTCATTACATTTGCAATTTCAATAAGTGATGTTGGCTTATTCAGAATGTTTATATCCTTTTGATTTGGCTTTGGTAGTTCACATGTATCTAGGAATCTATCCATTTCTCCTGTATTTTTCATCTTATTAGAGTGAAGAATTTTGAAGTAGGTATTGATGAATTTTTGAATTTCCACAGGATCTGTAGCAGCCATTTTCACCCTTTTCATTCCTTATTGCTTGAATTTGGTTTTTTCTTTTGTCTTCTTCATGGAGTTGGTTAGGAGTTCATCAACTTCATTTATTCTTTCAGAGAACCAACCCTTTGATTCATCAATTCTTTATATTGTGTCTTCATTGCATTTATTTCTTCTCAATCATTGTAATTTCCTGCCTTTTTGGGGCTTTGGACTTGACTTGCTCTTCTTTTTCTAGGAGTTGGAAGTGTAGCATAAGATTGTTTATTTGGGCTAGTTCTATTTTCCTTATGTGAGAATTTATCAATATAAATTTCTCTCTAAAGAAAACAGCTTCCGGTGCATTACAGGTTCCAGTAAGTTGTATCTGCATTTTCATTTCACTGTAAATATTGTTTAAATTATTCCTTAATTTCATGTTACCCATTGATTGACTGATTGTTCAGGAAGGTGTTAGTTTCCGTGTGTTTATGATGTTTCTGTTCTTTCTTTTGTCAATGATTTCCAGTTAAATTGCACTATGATCTGATAGTATGCATGAGATAATTTAAATTCCTTTACATTTACTTAAGCATGCTCTTTTAGTTCATTATTGCTTTGCTTTTTTTTTTTTCTTGCATAGTTGATCTATCTCTTTGTGTCAATAGTGTGTTAAAAAGTCACTGTCTCAGTTACTCTTCTGTCATTTCTGGGACAAATACCCGACACCCAAAATGAAGGAAGGAAAGATTTATTTAGCTCACAGTTACTGGAGGTTTCAGTCCATACTCAGCAGTCTCCAAGGCAGAGTGGCACACGGCAGAGGGCAACCTTTCATGGTGGTGGTGGAAAACAGTAAAACAGCAAGAGCAAAAGGGAAGAGAAGCAGCAACAATGGCAGTAGAGAGCAAGTCTGTCTCCCTTGTGTTGCATTCACGCTCTCTGCCCCAGCTGTGCATAGCACTCACACCCATTATCCCAGTGGATCATGAGTTAATCACAAACTCTAAAAGTCCACCCCATGAGACTTTGAGGGGACAACTAGATACAAACCGTAACCGTCATCCAGTACAGTTGTGTAATTGCTCATTTTATTTTTCATGTCTGTTAAAATTTGTCTTAGACAGTTGGGTGCTCCTACATTGGGTGCACATATATTTATAATTGTTATCTATATCTCTTGCTGTTTCCACCTAACAAATGTATAGTGACCTTTATCTCTTTCAATTACTCTTGCTTTGAAATTGACATTGTCAGCAACCAGAATAGCTACCTCTCCTTTTTTTCTGGGTTCCTGTAGCGTGAATATTGTTTTCTACCTATTTGACTTTCAGTCTATGAATTTCTGTTTGAATCATATGTGTTTCTTGTATACAGCATATTGCTGCATTTTGTTTCTTGATCTACTGTTTGCTTCTTTTGATTGGTGAATTGAGGCCATTAACCTTTATGGTAATAACTGGCATATGTCAGCTTATCTTTGTCATGTTACTTTGCTACTGCAGGGTACCTATTTTCCCCCTCTGTTTAATTGGTTGTTCTGCTTTGTGGCTCTTTTCTATTACTGTTCTTGAAGTCTTAGTCATTTTTGTCTCTTTCTAAAATATCCATCAGTACTCATTGTATGGTTAGCTTTGTTTTCATGAATTTCTTCAGTTGTTCTTTTGTCATGGAAGTACCTTATTTCTCCATTAAATTTGATAGATAGTTGGCAGCATACATGAATCTGGGTTGGAAGTTGTTTTGTTTCAGGACCTGAAATGTGTCATTGTGAATTCTTCTTGACTTGATGGTCTATGTTGAGGAATCTTCTGTAATTCCAATGGGGTGTTCATTATAGGTGATCTGTTTCTTCTAACAGCTTTTAATATTCTGTTCTTTTTATAAACTTCTGGGATCTTGATTAGGTGTGGATTTATTTTGATTGTGGCTATCTGGAAATCTATATACCTTCCTTAACTATATGTCAGATTCTTTTTCCATGCTTTGGAAATTTTCTGCTATTACTCCTTCAGTCTTTTTATGTCATCTGTGTTAACTCCAACTGTTTCATTGATATGTATTAGGGGTTTTTGTTTGTTTGTTTGTTTGTTTTTTGCATCATCTTCTAGCTGTGACTTTGTTATTTCCTGGTTCCTTATTATTTTAAAGAGATTTTTTTTCATATTCACTAGCTGCAATACTCCCTTCTAGGTTAAAGTTCTATCTTCTGACTCATGTGAGTAGTTTGTCTAGCTTTCAATGGAATTCTTAATGTCCTGGATATCTGTTTTAATCTGTTTCTTGCATTTTAGTTCTTTCCTGTATTGTTTATTTAATGTTTCCATCATTTTCCAGTTTTCCTTCATTTTTTGTTAAATCTATGTCTTCTTTAGATGTACAGAGCAATTCTTTCATGATTCTTGTCATTTCCTTTTTTACCTGCAAGATCAGTTCTCATCTGATTTCCTCCATAGCCTGATTGCATTTTCTTCATCTTATTGCTATCATTTCAGAAATTTCAGGTGTGTGACTTCCAAGTTCTTCTCTGATTTTGTTTCTTGGACTTGTTTCAGGTGAGCTAGAGGTCTGAGACTGCCTTTCACTTCTTCCTTTTTGACATTTTTGAAGCTCTCAATGTTCACCCTGACTCTGCAGTGATGTCAGGAGGTCAGGGCTCAGGTGAGCAAGGCTCCTGTGAGAGTGGGAGGGCAGGACAGGCTCACCAGAGCTTCCCCTGTGTGGGGCTCAGTGTGCTTTCCACCTTGGTGGGGGGCCAAGCCTTAGTTCAAGGAAGATCTGATGATGAGGAAGGCTGGCCAAATCTCCAAAAGGCTCTCTCAGTGCTGGAGAGAGACAGGGTAGGACTCACCAAGGCTCCCGCTACTGGTGGGACAGGCAGCAGCAGCTCAGCAGAGCTAGGAAGACGTGATGGTGGGAGAGGTGGTCACAGTTCAGCCAAGCTTGGGCCGTGGTGGGGGGAGAGGGTGGGGCAGTGTTCACTGGGTTCCTGGAGCTGTCCTGGGACCACCTGACTTCTATGATGGTAGGCGGAGTGACCGCAGCTCAGCTGTGCTCTGGTAAAGGTGGAGGAGTACAGGACTCACGAGGTCCCTACAGCTATCTTCTGTTCACCTGATGTCCTCGGGCAGTGGGAGAAGTGGCTGCAGCTCAGCTGAGCTCTCGCGAGGGTGAATTAGACTGATGTTAAGACAAGTGTGCTGAGACCATATAATGTGATGGCAATAATATTGTTTTCCACACAGTACTGGAAAAAAGTGGATATTAACATATGAAAGAATGAAGCTGAACCATTACCATATCCTATACACAAAAAAGGAAAAGCTAAAATGTTTAAAGACCTAAAGTTAAAATTTAAAACTATAAAACTCTTTTAAAAAAACAGCAGGAAAATTTCCAAGACATTAGATTTGGCAATGATTCATAGATATGATACCAAAAACATAAGAAATAGAGAAAAAAAAATACATAAATGGGACCATGATAAATTAAAACTTCTGAGCATCACAGCTCATTCTCAAAAGAGTGAAAGTACAACAATAAAAGAAGAGGATGTGTTTTCAAATTATATTCAAGAAAGTACTAATGGGCAGAATACACTATAGTGTTACAAAAAAAAACATGCCAATTAAAAATTGTCAGTCCTCCAGTGAAGATGTACAATACCTGAAAAGGTTTATGATCATTAGAGAAATTCAAACTGTAGCCACCAGATTATTGTCCATGGGAGACTGTGTTATAGGATTAAGAGTCTTTATTAATTATTGCCAGCCCCCACTATGCGTTAACCCCCTTACAAAATTGGGAGCACCCACATTTCTTTGTTTCCCTTCAACTAGGGAATATAGGTTCCCTAGTTGCCATTGTGACCATGCTGGAATGCCGTGCCCAGTAGTGTGACATTTGGTGGACCATCATGTGAGCGAGGTCATGGGTTGGGCCTTGAGACTTATGGCTACATACGGGCATATGATTCAACTCTACTTCCTTTAATTGGTTCTGTTGCCTTCCTTGTCATTTTCATGTTTGTGAAGTTTTAACAAGACTGGGAAAGGAGTGAAGGACAGGGCAGTTCAGGCAGGGCCAGATAGGATGACCCATCCCAGGTGTCTTCCTGTCACTAAAGCATTTCAGAAAGGTATCAAACTGAGTTGATTCTGCCTCAGTCTCTCCTATTTCTAAGGTGAATTAGATACTGCCCTAGAACTTCTTTGGCTTAGGATGGCATCTCCTACAAAACCAAAACTGAAAAGTTCAGGAGGATGCAGGAAAACTAAAGTCTTCAAACAATAGAGATGGAGAGAAAGCATAGTGCAAGCACTGTTCCAGCGTCTGATGGCTTTTCAAGTAGTTGGAGATGAGAAATCAAGACCATTTTGCTAAGCAAAACAAGTCAGTCTAAGAAAGTTGAATAATATATTTTTCCCTTATATGAGAAATCTAAAGTATAAGTAAGTAAAGTAAAATAAAAGAGAAAGTATAGAGACTAGAGCAGATTCTTAGAGATGGGGATAAGAGAGGATACATGAAAAAAGGATTACATGACTGAAATGATCAAGATACATTATACCCCAAAGGAAAATCACCATTCTGTACTACAAGCATAAACTAATAAAGAAAAGAAAGAAATAAGACACTCTCAGTGTACTGGAAAAAAAAAAAAAAAAAAGAGGAACATAAGAATGAAAATTCCCCTAAGTTGATAAGTCCCTTTTAAGAAAATGTACCTAAAGAAACAAATGAACTTCCTTTTTCTTAGTGATGTTCCTTCTCAGCTTATTAAATTTTTACAATTTCATTTAATCCTAATAAACTATAACTATATATGGATAGTTTTATTTTCTGCCATAATGTCACTTTGTATTTCATATATATGTTAGAAGAGTGGTGGTGGCTTTCAGAAGACATCAATGTTGCGTGAGTAAAAATAACAATTTCAAATCAGAAGCTATTGTTAAGAGCCCAATCCCATTTTTAAAAAATTTCACTTTAAAAGGCACAACGTACATTGTCTTTTATCTAGTATCCTACTAATGATTCCCATCTAGTCTTTTATCGTTGACTTGTAACATACATACAGAAAATTAGCCATAGGAAGCACAGATATTATTAAATCTAGCCTAGTCCCTGTGTAGTGAAATGATTAAGTTAAGAACATAAATGATCAGACACATCCCAAATCCCAGTCACTGCATTTTTTTCTCTCTGTTCTCACCCAAGGTGGTTCCTTGTCTGGATAATAATTCAAACAAAAACAGTGCCAACTGCACACAAAATAGCTGTTTATGGTAGGAAAATTGCTAATATAGCTATAATCTAATTACACCAGAATGTTCTGAGGCACATCAGGAAGTTGCTTCTACCACAGAGACACTCCAGAGAGCTGCGACCCAAAGGTGGAGCCCCAGAGGCCTCCCATCAGCCACGTGAGAAACAGTAAAGCAGGGTGGAGGCTGCCCAGGGCTCCCCCCAGCTGTCTGGGAAACAACAGATCTTACACTCACCCTATCAATGCTTTGGTAGGTTTTTTTTTTAGAGCAATATAAATTTCATGAATCTAATCCATTTCTCTGAAAGTGAAGGCCTTAACTGTAATTGATAAACCTGAAAAAGTGAGAGGCCCTGCAATCCATGTCTATTCACAAGACTACAAGACTAACTTTGAATTTTTAAAATCCCATTCTTCATGCCCTCAGATTGCAATAAATCAACAAATACAGTATTCAAAGGACTATGGGAAAAAATCTTGATTCAAGGTGATAGAGTATTATGGGCCCTGAATTTATATCAGCAACACTAACACACAGGTGTTCAATAGTTTCTATTCTTACATCCAACTCCTTTGGAGTGAGAGGGCCCTGTGTCATGATACAGTGTCACTCAGGAGAAACACTGTCAAACAGACCACACCCACTCCACAAAATCCAAAATTCAGGAGAAGCCACAGGATTCACAGCAACAAGGAGTTGTTGGCACAGACGCAACCATAGTGTACTAGACACTCCGTGATAGGTACATATGACCAAACTGGCTCCTGGAAGTTAGAAAACCCAGTGACAAAATGAAGTATACAACCTCAAAAGTGACAAGTAAAGAGTCACTTGAACATCTGTTGCTGCACCTAAGTAAGCTGGGAAAGCTGAATGCATAGGAGTAACACGAGGCAGGCGCACAGCATCTCCCACAGACCCACGTGGGACGTTGCCTGGTGCTAATCCTAGGAAGCAGTGAAAAGCAGATACTCAGATACTCTAATCCTCATCACAGCCAGTAGCCAAAACCTAGTAATGGGAAGAATGAACCTCACTGTCTATGACTGCGGAAGAACTGGAGTGTCAGCCCAAGATTAACTTTGGAGGCATGAAAATACTGCTTCCAACCAATAAACCCTGCACTAGCCGTGGAGAAAACCCCAGAACAGACCCAAAGATGTCCATTAGCCTAAATTTATGAATATGTGTTCATGAAAATGCTTCGGACAGTGAGCTATTTGGAGTACTGTAACTCCATCTGCTGGCCAAAGGGAGGAAGCCTGGCAGAAAGTTAAGCTGTCCCAAAGGTAAACGACTGGATTGGAAAAGGGGTGGAAGCAGAGAGCAGGGAAGGGGCCCCGCTGGATACATCCCAGCAGGCTGACCGGAAGCACCATTCAGCGTGGAGCTCGGTGGGATGGGCAAGGAGAGAGAGCAGGGGCGCGTGCACCAGTGGGGACTGGGTGTGCTGCCCCCCTGGGAAGCAGCCTCTCCACGTCTCTGACCCGGGGACCCCGGCATCGCCTGGTGAGTGGCAGCAGCGCTCAGCCCGTCCCTGTTCAACTTGTTGCCGGGTGGCTTTCTGCTCCACGCCAGCCTGCGAGGCGCCATGCCCAGCACCACTTGGTGCGGGTCAAGGGCTGTGCGGAACCAGAACAGATGGGCACTGCGGACGGGACCGCAGCCCTCTGCGGCGTTCACCAGGTTCTGAGACACCCCAGGGGACGAATTGAACGGCGCCTGCTCCTCCTCTCACCTTGCCCTCTTCCGGTGCCTCTGCGCCCGTGTCCAGCTCCACCCCCACTATCCTCGCTGCCCAAAGCCCTGCACAATCAGGGGCGACTCTCCCCCTCCCCCCATGACACCCCCCAACAGTGGGACAAGGGTGGCACTCGGGTCTGCACACACACCAGGACCTGAGCGCCGCCCCAGGAGAGGGTGGGGAGCCTCCTCCTCTCGGCCTTCACTAGGATGGGAGGGCACGAGGGGAAACTGCAGGCCACGCGAGGGCACCCCTCAGACAGGGAGAGTACTGCAGGGACCGGTTCCTGATATCAAGGAGTCCCCAGTGCCCTGCCAGCTAGGGCTGACTCTGCCCCTCCAAACTGCAGGCCTAGCAACGGGGCAGGGAGCGCAAAGAAGCAGCCCAGCGCCAAGCAGGTAGATCAGCCCAGCATTGCCCAGCAGGGACAGCAGCTGTATGTGGCTCTATCTTCCTTGACCCCAAAGGCTTTGTGCCGCAGAGGTCAGACCCACCCTTTGCCGTTTCCTGGGTGGTCTGTGAGCAATTTCGCTACTGGTCAACGCATGGGGCTCAGGGCTCTGCTGCATTTGCCCTGGTGCGGCCCTTGACTGTACAAGCTCAGCACCAAGCTCAGACACTCTGGGTCCCTTTCCCACCGAGTGAGGCGCCCAGTGCGTGCTGTCCAGTCCAGCGTGAGAAAGGCCGGAGGCCCTCGCTGGGCTCGCCTCCTTGGTTTCAGAGCCCGGCCAGGGAACCTGTGCGGCCTCCACACTCCATCCAGGCTCACACTTTGGCTTTTACCACCTCTTGGCTCTGGCGCATCCACTGTTTGTTCTTGGCACAGTGTATCGTGTTTCCACACTCTTTTTTGTCCAAAAAATTGGCTGCAACAATTGATGAAGAGAAATGTGTCTTTAAAGTAAAAGAAAAGCAAAAACTTAAAAGAGAGAGGTGCATCCTACATACAGGAAGATGCAGAAACAGGAAGATCATAGTGCTGTGGAAGTCAATGGCCACCATCTTTGACACTCTCTGCGATCCTGTTCTGAGAAGTTGTTCTGCCCCCTCTACCCTGCTCATGATTGACAGGCCACATCCTGTCCTTCATCCTCCCTTCCAGGCCCTTGTAATTGACAGGTTACATGCTATTTTCCAGCCAGTCTGCCTTGCCCTAATCTCCTGCCTCAGAAAGTCTGAAAGAATGAACACTGTGTCCTCACATGGTGGGAGATAGAAGCAAAAAAGATGAATATTATTTCCAACTTTTATTTAAGGTACTAATCCATTCATGAGAGCAAAGTCTTCAGGGTTTAATCCCTTCCCCAAAGGCCTCCCCTGTTATTACTACCACAGTGGGGGAGGGGGTAAATTTCAATTTGAATTTTGGAGAGTCATAGTCAAACCCTAATAGACCTTGCCTTCAATACTTATGAGTACAGGTCTAGAAATAGGTAGTTCTAGGGGGGAACTATGGATCATATAGTAGCTCTAGATCTTATAATAGTTTAGTTTTTACTTTTTTGAATCATTGTACTGTTTTTCTACAGTGCTGGCACCACTTTATATATTCCTACCAATAATGCATAAGAGTTTCAATTTCTTCATATTTCCAATGACATATCTCTTTTTCCATTTCAAAGTTTGTTTGATTGTAGAAGTGCTTGTGGTTGTGAGGTCACACCTTACTCTGTGTTTAACAATACACTTCTCCCATATCTGGTTCTGATAGTTGCTCTGTTTCTTCAGGTTGTGTTTTTTGCCTTTTGATAGGCCTCGTAAATTGTCTTGGTAGCTACAAATGGTGTACCAGGTAAAGAAGCTGCTATCACTAGCGAGTTAGCAGTATTGTCGTTAGGTGTGGACACATGAAAGTATGAACAGGCCTCTTGGACAGAGAGCCTATGCCTCGGCACTGTGACTTCCTACAGGGTTTTGGTTTCCTCTCCCCTGACCTGGGAGAAAGTGGCTATTCCAAGCTACAGATGAAATTTTTCCTTATGTTCAAAGATAGAGCAGATTGGAGTTACGTAGTTCTCAACATGGGTCATTAGGCTCTAAGCATGCCACAGCTGATTAGGTTTTGGTTTTCTGGTGCTTTTCTTAATTAATTTATTTATTAATTACAGTGTCTTGCTACACATCACGGATTATTTTTTTGCAGGGGGGGAGGGTCAGCTCAGCCCGCCCTGGGGGGAGAGGCTAGCATGGCATGTGGTGCTGGGGATTGAACCGCAATCCCTGAGAGCTTGCCTAAGCAGGCACTTTAGACTGCTGAGCTATCTTGCCAGCCCTTCTGGTGCTTTTCTAAAGCAGATCCCTGTTAAGAATTTCATGTTTCAAAAATACTTTTCCCTTTTTTTATCCCTATTGGAATCAGGAAAGGAATTTTTCTCTACTTATTACTGGGAGCATCTGGTCAAACTCCTATAGGAAACTCCTACAAACTGAGAGGGCTTCTTTCTTTTGGATCTCCTTCAAGTTTTTAACACTCAACTTTGTCTACAGTGAATCTTTCTAGCCCTTTGCCAATTACAGTTCAGGTTTTGTGCTCTGGAATTGGTTCCCATGGTGGCTCCTGCTCCAAAGTCTCTGCTCCAATAAACCATTACCTCCTGGGCTTATTTGTCTGTCTCTCAAATCTCAGAGCATTGCTCTATGTGTGATATGCACTCAATTGAATTAACCAAGTTTATATATTTTTAAGTTCTCACATGTGTGTCAGGATCTCCTTGGCATCGATTTCTTCTGAGATTTTGCTGTGCTGTGGTAATATTTTTGTTTTATGTGCAATTGACTTGAATGTTTCGAGTGAGTGAGAAAAGATCATTTGTTTCAGAATATTTATTCCATTTCCATCAAGAATTTTAGAGCATTTTCCCAAACTTATCCATATCAAGCTTAAGAAAAGATCAATGACATGAAAAATTGCAAGACAATTATTCTAACCCTCTGTCCATATCTACTTTGAAAACCAGTTTTCCACATTTCTGTTCCTGTCACATTTTTGAGAAACTCAGACATAAAAGTAAATAAGTAGATATAATGTGGTAAATGCAACAGAAATAGTTGTACAGCCCACGTTGATGCCTCTGTTTGGGTCCCTGAATAAATAGAGGGCTATGATTGACAGGGCACTGAGTCCCCTTCGAAAGACCATGGTATGCATGTCTGTCCCACAATGCATTCTAATTAAATCAAATACATGAGACCCTCCTCACCACAAGTAACTTAAGCAAAGTTGGTGTGGGGAAAATGTTACTGAAATTCAGGCCATGATATCTAATATGCTTTTGCTCTAGCATAGAACTTTAGAGATTTTCTGAGATTTTTATTACTTTTTTATTTTTAGTTCTATGAGAACAATGGAATTAGCCCAGGAGGTTGCCAAAATTCAGCCTGACGGAGGTGGAGTGTGCTCGCAGTGTCATTCGGTCTCCCCGTGCTAACTGCTGTGATAAAAGTCACAGTGCATTTGCCCCCGTGCATTCTTTCCAAGAATGGGAAGGGCAGACTCAGTGAGGACCACCCTCTGCTCCACACAAGGAAGGGAAAGTGGCTGGGAGACGGTTACATTCAAGCTTACTTTCAACAAGTTTCTAATTTGAGAAGTACAATAGCCACAAGATACTGGAGCGTATCAATAATGAACACATTTAATGATCCCTGAAACTGGCACACTTCCGTGTGTCAGAGGAGTTGGTGATCTGGAGGAGGGACGGCTAATGTGACATCGTATGTGACCCAGGCTTGCATGAGAAAAGACTAGAAACGGACACAGAAAATTGTACAGAATGTTTGTAACACAAGAAAATCTGACTGTACTCATATGAATAATATTACTGTTGTTTTTTTTTCAATTTAATGTTTCATTCTGAATAAGCTTATGAATCATTTCCTCTTCGAGCTGCTTGTTGTAATATATTAAACTATAAAAGTTTTAGGTTATAGAGGGCTGGCCTGATAGCAGACTAAAGTGCCTGCTTAGGCAGAGCACAGTGGCCAAGGTTTGATCCGCAGGATGCTGTGCTGGCCCCACCCGAGGAATGCGATGAGACAGTGATTGAGACTGGGGCAGTGGCCCCTGCCTGAAATCCCAGCACTAGACCTCACTCTGGATTAGAATGGGCACTGTTTATTGGTTGTCCAGAATTGGTCAGTGTGGCTAAAGTTGAGACACAAGTCATGTTTCCATCACAGTAAACATTTGCAGTGGTGAATGAGGCCTGTAACAATTTTGAAAAAAAAAAAAAAAAAAAAGTAGAAGAAAAAAGTTTTAGCTTAAAAGAAATTCTTAGGGTCATTAAATAAATGTCATAATAATTTTCATGAGAAGTGAGGAAAAAGTGGAGGATTTTTATAACTACATCAAGGATCTGGTTGAAATAGTTACTTTAGTGATGGGAAAATGTCTTCATTTTTATCCTTTAAAGAGCTAGCAAGTAGGAGGAAGGTATGGCAATGTGTCTCCAAAATTGTGGAGAAAGAGAATTTCCACAAATACTACTATTTATGATCTCAAATCAATCTGTCTGAAAAAACTCAAAAATTTGTCAATTCTGTAATCATTATTTTCTAAAATATTACCTTGAAAATAAAACTGGAGGCCTGGGGATATTGCTCAGTAGCACAAGCACCCACTTGGTAAGTGCAGTGTCTTCTGTTTGATTCTCAGTACAAAACAAAGAAAGAGAGAGAGAGAGAGAGAGAGAGAGAGAATAGCAGAATAAAATTAGAGCAAAATGCATGCACAGATTGACTGAATAGAATGATAACTGTGCTCCTTTGGGATCCTTAGACCATACTGCTCAGAGGGCGGTAAATGTGTTGCACAATGATTAGACCAGAAAGAGGGATGTGGGCAATGACCTATTTTGCTCAGGATCAAAGGCATAGTCTGTTTTAAACATGGACAAAATGTTTACAAAATACCTCTGAAATTTACTCATTCATTAAAAAATAACTGCTATATGTCAAGCATATTCATAATGTTGAACCTACTCCATTGAACAAATTAATAGGTTTCCTTCATAGAGTTTATATTACTAAGTAAACATGCATTAAATAAAACAGATACATACCTTAACATATAGGAAAGACTTAATGGTGTTTAAGTGCTAGTGATAAGATTTTTAAAACAAATATGACATTTAGCTTTGGGGGTGGTACCTTATAAATAATGCAATAATGGAAGACCTCCCTGAAGAGATGACTTTCCAGTCAAGACCTGTAAGACAGGAGAGACAAAGGAATACTCTGATAAAAGAGCTTTCCAAGATGTTGGGTGGACCCAGGATGTCATTTTATTGATTGCATACAGTTTGTAGGTGTGAGCATCAGATGGAGATCCAGTTGGAAACCTATTAGAGAACCAAAAGGAATAGGGATTTGCAAGCTATCATAGGAATTCCACTATTGCACAGAAAACCATTGAAAGTCTTGTAGGAATAGAAAAGGGTTACTATATCTTTTACATCCAAACAAAGAATTAACCTAAACAAGTATTGCCAGATAAGTAACATTCAGCAGAATTCTTCTGTAACCAATTTCAACTTCATTGAATCTAATCTCATGCCATGTGGCAGAAACTATTAGCACAGGATAGCAATTCCTCAGGAAGAGGATGCTACATCATAATTTCACATAAATGGATTGCAATTTTGCATAAATGGATTGCTATTTTTAAAAGTCACCAGAATTGTGTTTCCTTTCAACCTATAGTTGAAAGGAAAAGAAACTTTAAAAGAGAATAAAAATAATTGTTAAATGAGCTGTCACTATGTGTCAGATACTATGTTTAAGGAATTAGAAGTGTTCATATGGGGTTGGCCAGATAGCTCAGTGGATTAAGCACCTGCTTAGGCAGAGTGCAGTGGCCGGGATTCGATCCCTGCCATGCTGTGCTGGTCCCACCCCAGAGTGAGATGGCAATTAAGACTAGGTGTGGTGATACACGGCTGTAATCCTAGCACTTGGGAGGCTGAAAACAGGAGAATCACTATAAGTCCGATCTGTGTAGTGAGACTCTTCACCAAATAAATTTTAAAAAGATCTGTTTCATATAATCATTGCCAAACCATATGAAGTAGTTTTTCCTAACATACCGGAATATTACTATATTATTATTATTATTATTATTATTATTATTATATTTTATTTCATTTATTTGTATTTTTTAGGGAAGGATCTACAGGGTGGGTGTTCAGGTCTCATTACCAGATCAGGCTCCTACATGCCACCACACCCAGTCTCAGTTGCCATTTCAGTACCCCCTGGGGGCAGGGCCAACTTGGGAAGCTCAGGAATTGAACCTCGGCGCCTACACCTTCTTGTAGGCACTTTAATCCACTGCTATTTGGCCAGCCCTTACCTGAATTTTATAAGTGAGTATGTAAGTAGTTTATTTTAAGTTTGACACATATTGCTCAATACAATATCTTTGTATTCAGACTGAGTAGATTTGAAAACTTAGTTCTGTTTCCCATCTTGAAAGATGGTGGATGAAAAAACTGAGAAGCCACACACTAAAGAAAGGAAACCCAAAGGCAAAAAGGCTTCTGCCAGCAGTACTAGTAAAAAGGGTAAGTTGAGGGCAAAATTAATGCAAGAAGGGGCAGCCCCACTGCAGCCGAAATCCTGTCCTGGTTAGAGGAATTGGTAGATGCTCCCAATCTGTTATGTATTCTAGAAAGGCTTTGTACACAGCTGCTAAATCAAAGACTGAGAAGAAAAAGGAGAAAATTCTTGCTACTATTGCAAAACCCACTGGTGGAGACAAGAACGGAGGTACCCTGGTGGTTAAGCTTTGAAAAATGGCTAGATACTACCCTATTAATGATGTGCCCCAAAAGCTCTTGAGCCATGACAAGAAACCCTTTGGTCAGCAGGTGAGGAAACTTAGAACTAGCATCAGCAGTCCTGGCACCATCCTGATCATCCTCACCAGGCATCACAGAGGCAAGAGAGTGCTCTTCCTGAAGCAGTAGGACAGTGGCTTGCTACTTGTGACTGGGCCTCTTAGCCTTAATCATGTTCCTCTACGAAGAACATACCAGAAGTTTGTCATTGCCAGCTCTACAAAATTGACATCAGCAAAATAAAAATCCCCAAATGCCTCATTAATGATCACTCCAAGAAGAAGAAGCTGTGGAAACCCAGACACCAGGAGGCCAAGATCTTTGACATCAAGAAAGAGAGATACCAGATCACAGATTTTAGCAAAAATCAAAGTGTTCCTCTGCTCTAGGGCAACCTGTGACCCATTTTTGTTCTGACAAATGAAATTTATCCTCATAAATTAGTGTTCTAAATTTCTTACTAAGAGGGGCTGGAGAAATGGCTCAGTAGATTAAGTACTTCCCTGGCAAATGCAAAGGTCTGAGTTCAATTCCCAGTTCTGCAAAAAAAAAAAAAAAAAAAGAATCTGTATCCCTAAATTTCTTACTAAGAATCTAATTAAAAACTGATACATTTTTTAAAGCAAGAATTTTCAGTGAGTTCTTTTGAACAGAGCATACTGAGTATTATGTTTTATGAATCTTGAATGTTTTAACCAAATTTACATAAATTAGCACATAAGATGTATTTCTTATTATCTAGAAAACAAGAGGTTGAAACAAAACATTTTTACATATTCAAACTTATTTGAAATATCAAATTTACTAATGTGGAAAATATTACACATTAAAAGAAATGTTATCTTATTCTAAGGTATATTTCAAAGTATGAAATGAAGATTTTTAAAACATAAGTATTCTGCATTAATGTATAAAGCCACAAATATACCCATTCTATTTGACTAAAAATGTCTTGATCTTTTGTAATTTCTCCAAGTATTATTTTTTATATTTCTTCAGCATATACATTAAGCTTTCCTGCTGTTAACTTATTTTTATTTTTTCTGACATAGTAAGGTTTATTTTTTGTTTGCTAAGTGTGTGTTTTTACCTGGGTGAAGATAGAAAATATTTATGTTACTGTGAATCACAGTAAAAATAAGATTGGAAGACATAAATACTTCTGAGCAAAAGTTTACATGCAATGGATGCATTGAATTCAATTGAGTCCCATGCTTCACCCTGGTGATTGCATGATGCTTTAGTTCATATGGTAGTGACGGTATAGCCATGGAAGTCATTCTCCTAAACAGTTACACTTAGTCTCTACTTTTATTTCACCTTTCTGAGGTCTGATTTTCAGATAGGAGAAATGAAATAAGAGTGTAATAAATTTTCCACAGGATTATTGTGGAGTTTAAATGAGATTGTGTTAGGAAACTCACCAGAAACCTGATCAACAGAAGCCTGGGAGTCCCTGGGGATTGACAGGCTTTTGAAAGAGTTATTGATTTCACCAGATTTGCCTTAAAGAAGTTACCTTAAAAATTGAACAAGGACTCAAAGAGATGGACATGACAAAAAATATTGCAGGCATTTTGCAATGGCCTAGTTAAGGAAAATTCAAGGCTTTCTAGAACGATGGCTAGCAGAGGAATGAGATGAACTATTCAGGCCCCAGTGGCTGCATGAAGATATGTCACCCAGAAAAACAGAAAAGCAGTGAAGGAGCCCTGCCTACTGCCACTGCCGTACCCTCTGTGTGAGACAAATAGGAAACGAAATAAAGAAATGTACTTGCCACATTCTTAGCCTCAGCGCAAGCACTGCCTTTGATGTTCTTCAGATTCCATTCTCATCCCTAGTTGTGATGAGTCATATGATTCTTTCTTGCTTGGAACCAAAATTATGTTAAATCCAATATCCAGCAGCCTCTGTTTGCACTGAGAATAATAGGAACTCTGACTGCACAATCCATGAATGCAGTTTCTTTTCCTCTTGGGACCAGTTCTATAGACTCTGCAGATCCACTCTAACTAAGGGCTGAATACATTGGCTGAGCGTGTGCTTTGTTTAAATACCGTCATATCCTCATTGTATCATCATGGTGCCTTCCTCAACTATTGAGCGGTGTGTATTACCTATGTATTTAGCAAATCTTAGGCTCAGTGAAGCAAAGAAACTTTTCCCACAAAGTTAGCATAGAAGAAAGACTTAATAGCCACATTCCAAAGGTTTTGTTGATACACTTTATTTCCAAAATTTTGTAGAATTATTTTCCAATGTAGATGAATCTGAAATTTACAAAGCTTAAGGAAAGATTTTATCTTCAAGTCACTATATTTATGATTGTGTACTTACCATGCTTAATAACTATCTATTCTACTGTTTCCTCAAAGTCCTTTAAAAAATGTCTGAGAACAGTTAGAAGGAAACCTTAAACACTAAAAGAAGTTTTTCTTTGCTTCTCAAATTGCAAATTACTGGTAAAACTGAAGGAAACAGAAATGGATCCATCTCATGGATAAAAATATTTCTGAAACTGTGATTCAGAAAATAAATGTAATTGCCAAAAAGAATTAAAAGCCACAAGAAATAAATTTTTCCTGACTCTTGGCTGTTACTTCTATCTTAATTCTTAATTTCTTTACAAACTATTAAAAGCTATTAGAGAAAAGAAACAGATCACATATAACAGAAAGCCCATCAGAATCACAGTCGATTTCTCAACACAGACCATCAAATCAAGAAGAGCTTGGAGTGACATATTTCAGGTCTGAAAGCAAACAACTTCCAACCCAGATAGATGTACTCTGAAAAATTATCTATCAAATTTAATAGAGAGATAAAATACTACCATGACAAAAAAAAAAAAAAAAAAAAAAAAAAAAAAAAAAAAAAAAAAAAAAAAAAAAAAAAAAAAAAAAAAACTGAAGAAATCCATGGCAACCAAATAAGCTGTACAAAGAGAACTGACAGACACTTTAGATGAGAAAAAATTGACCACAGCTTCAGGAACAACAGAAAAGAAACACCAAGCAGAGGAAACAATTAGAGAATGAAAGTAGGGATCCTATAGTAGGAAAATAACTTGACAAAAATAAGCCAATAAATACAAAGTATAACCATTAATGTAAATGGCATCAGTTCACCAATCAAAAGAATCAGACTGGCAAGGTGAATCAAGACATAAAATCAAACAAGATCTTCTATACAAGAAACACATTTAAAAAGAAATTCATAGATTGAAAGTCAAGGAAAGGATGCAAAAAAAATGTGTGACAGGGATCCAGAACAAAATCAGGGACAGCCACTAGTTTCTGGCAATGTCAACTTCAAACCAAGAGTGATTGAAAGAGATTTTTTAAAAGTTAACACATTCTTGTTAGGGAAAAACTGAAAGAAGAAGAGATAACAAGTATAAATATATATGCACCCAAGGCAAGAACTCCCAAATATATAAGACAAATTCTAACAGACAGGAAAAATCAAATGAAAAATAGCACAATTGTACTGGATGACTTTAACACCCCACTGACACAAAGAGATAGATCAACTAAGCAAAAAATAAGCAACAAAATGACAGAAAACCAAACTTGTGAAGAAATAGACATAGTAGACATTTATAAAGTGTTCCACATAACATAATTAACATCCACACTCTTTTGAGCTGCACATAGGACATTCTCCAAAATAGATCATATGCTAGCACACAAAGCATATTTAAATAAATGCAAAGAAACTGAAATTATCCCATGAGTATTATCTGACAATAGTGGAATGAAACTGGAAATTATAAACAAATTCAGGAGCATTTCAGGTTACAAAGTAAATACCCCAAAATCAATAGCATTCCTTTATACAGGTAACAAACACACTGAGAGAGAAATTAGATAAACAATACCCTTCACAATAGCACCATGAAAAATGAAATAAGTAGGAATTAATCTAACTAAGGAAGCAAAAGATCCATACAATAAAAATTGTAGCACTCTGATAAAAGAGATAGAAGAGGTTTTTAGAAAATGGAAAGATATTCCACATTCCTGGATAGGAAGAACCAACATTGTGAAAATGGCCATACTCCCAAAATTGTTATACAGGTTTAATGCAACCCCTAGCAAAATAACACCAACATATCTCACAGATCTAGAGAAATCATTCCTAAAATTTATTTGGAACCAGAAAAGACCTAAAATAGCAAGGCAATATTGGGCAACATAGGCAAGGCAGGAGGCATTAAAAATCCCTGACTTGAAATTATACTACTGAGCTACTGTGATAAAATCAGCATGGTATTGGCCAAAAAAAGGGGGGGGGATCAATGGAACAGATTAGAAGGTGCAGATACAACTACAAATGCACTCAGCCATCTTATCTTTGACAAAGGGGCCAAACATGTTCACTGGAAGAAAGATAGACCCTTTAACAAATGGTATTGGAAAAACTGGCTCTCCACATGCTGAAAACTAAAACTAGACCCGAGTCTGTCACCAAGCACTAAATTAAAGACAAAATAGATTAAATATCTAAACATTAAAACAGAAACACTAAATTTACTGGAAGAGAAAGTAGGTGGAAATCTTCAGGACGTAAGGATAGACAGACAGTTCAAGAACAAAAAAATCAAAGTGCCCAGGAAGTACTTGAAAGTATAAATACTTATACTCAATAAGGGACCTCCTCTTATTAAGAAGTTTCTGTACAATAAGTGAAATCACCAACAGAGTGAAAAGACAACCACAAATTTGGAAAAAAATCTTAACCAACAATCATTCAGACAAAGGTCTTCTATCTAGAGTTTATAAAGAACTAAAATTATGTAGGGCACCAAAAATTAAAGACCCAATTCAAAAATGAACATCTGAGATGAATACATATTTCTCAGAGGAAGAAATACATGAGGCAAACAATTACATGAAAAAAAATGCTCCACATCACTGGTCACTCAAGACATGCAAATTAAAACAACATTGAGATATCATCTTATCTCAGAAAGAATTGCTGTCATAAAGAAATCAACTAATAATAAATGCTGAAGAGGCTATGGGTAGAAAAGGAGCCCTTCTCCAATGCTGGTAAGTATGCAGACTGGTAAAACCACTTTAGAAATCAGTGTGGATACTTCTTAAAAAAACTGGGACTGGAAACCCATGCAATCCAACTATTCCCCCTCTGTGTATTTTCCCAAAAGAACTGAAAATATACCACAGTGATATATGTGCACCCAGTTTCATAGCAGCACAATTTGTCATAGCCAATTCTTAGAAACAACCAAATTGCTCATCACCAGAGGAGTGGATGAAACAGATGTGATATTTTTATGCAACGGAGTATTAGTTATAAAGAAAGACAAACTAGAGTCCGGGCGTGGTGGTGCACGCCTGTAATCCCAGCACTAGGGAGGCAGAAAGCAAGAGGATCACTATGAATGTGGGCTGCATAGTGAGACCCTGTGGACAAAAAAAAAGAAAAAGAAAAAAAACCAAAAAAAAAAAAAAAAAAAAGAAAGACAAACTAGAAGCCTTCACAGATAAGTGGATGCAACTAGAGGCTATACTCATAAGTGAAATAAATCAGATTCAGATGTCTAAATATTGTGTAGTCTCCCTAGTCTTAGAACCTGAAAGAAGTAATAAAACCTGAAAGGTATAACAGAAATAGTAAAACAGAAAGAACTTAAGGATTAAGCAACAAAGATGAAAGATAAGAAAAAAGGAAGAGGGAATAATATGCAAGTACATATACAGGATGGCTGAGGATCTCCATCAGAAGAAAATCTCCATCAGTCTTTTGAAAGTAGCAACTACTGTGCAGAAGTTTCCCTTGACTAACTCTATATGCTGATATCTTCAATCTGAGCAACTCCATCAAGGACAGCAACGTGTAATACAAAAAGTTGTGTTTGAATACTTGTCATCTTGGCCTTCAAAATGTGTACCATTTCTAATGTCACATCAATTATTATTATAGCCTCTTCACATTAAAATTCTTAAAAAGACAAAAAGAAAAACAAAAGGGGCAAGAACAAAAATTTAAGGTTTCTGAAAAACAAGCATAATATGAAACCATATGTCCAATCTTACATGACTGTTACCTGTTAATCTGAGCAACAGATTTCACAAAAAATAGATAATTATCATTTATAATATATATATATCATTGATATATACCATTATCAATGAGCTATTCTTGTTCTGAAAATTTGTAACATATGTATTGTATGTTGCCCTGTTTCTGTCATTGTTACTGATTATTGTTCTTGTTTGTATCTTTTCCTTTCAAAAGTAAATAATAAAAGTAGAAAAAAAAGGTCTCTTGGTATCATAAGTACTGTTTATTTCAACAGGGATGAGTCAATCTTGGTGATTTAAGGTAGTCACATTCTTAGTAGAGTTAAATAAATCCTACAAATCAGGCCAAAGCATTTCTGAGAAAACAGAAAGACTGCTGGAATCAAAATAATTATGAAATTAGTACTGATTTCTAATGAGCTAGATTTAGTCGATAAGGACATAGTCACATCAAGCAGAAGCATTTTGCTGAGGTGTTTGAAGTGTGATTTTTGGGGGCTGGGGATTTGGCTCAGCAGTAGAATTCTTGCCTAGCAAGCTGGAAGCCCTGTGTTCAGTTCTCAGCACCAAAAACAAAATAAGAAACCTTCTGTAAAAACAATTCAACCAAAATATACAGTAAAACCAAAAAAAGACTAAAAACAAACAAGGTAACTGGTATGATTTTTACAAGGAAAGCTTCAAGTATAATTCTGACATTGCCAGTCTTACAGAAAACCCACTACTATTATGGACCACAGGCCTCTATTGGAATATTTTGCTGAATTCATGCACCTACAATATTTAAATAACAATGGAATAGCCTTCTCTGACAAAACTAAACAAAAAAAGGGAATACAAATGAACGACCTTTTAATATCTGTATATTCAAAATAGTTAGGATCAATATATAGCTCCTTTCTCTTAATTAAGTGAATAGAAAGGTTTGTTCTAATACTGTTTGTGGACAGGATATCATGTCTTCATCTTGCACAATGAATAACCACTAAGACAATAATATACAATGTATTAATTGTTGAAATCATCCTACTAATTGATTTTGAAACTCATTGCTATTTGTTTCTCAATAAAATTATTTTTTAAAAAAATTATAATTTAAGCACTGATCAGGACCCATAGAAGTAAATCTGCTTTCTGGCCTGGGGATTGCCCAGCATGAGAGAAAACTTAGGTTACATTCCCCTGTCTGCAAAAGAAGAGAGAGGGAAAACCTACTTTCAGAACTGTCTAAAGGATGATCCTTGGGCCAGTGAGATAGCCCAGCAGACTAAAGCACCTGCTTAGGCAAGCTTAGGCAAACACAAGGACAAGGGTTTGATCCCCAGCACCACATGCCCTGCCAGCCCCACTCTCAGGGTGGGCTGAGGTGACCACAGAGTCAGGGCATGGTGGTGCACACCTGTAATCTCAGAGCTTGGGAGGCTGAGAACAGAAGAATCACTATGAGTCTGAGCTGCATAATGAGACCCTTTAACAGCCAAATACATTTTAAAAATTAAAAGAATGATTCTTAATCTTCTGCAATTAATATTCCCTAAAGAGTCTTGTATATCTTTTGTTTCTATCTATCATACCAGGAAATTTTGATATCACAGATATAGATAAAAATCTGCTTGATATAGTGTGTGTAGAATAATGCTTATACATAAAAAGAATAAGATATTTTCAATCCATAAAAATGAGTCTTTCTTTTTTTTTTTTTTTGCAGAACCAGGGATTGAACTCAGGCCCTTGCACTTGCCAGGGAAGCACTTATTCCACTGAGTCATCTCCCCAGCCCCCAAACAAGTCTTTCTTTATACTGTTAAATGTACTGTTTTCCTGGAAAGACTGGACTATAAAGAAAGAGCTGTGAAATGCCTGCTCAGGGATTTTAACCCCATCTATCAGCTAATGCTAAGTGGCAACTACTATATGAAGAAAATGTACAAGGCAATTTTATCTTGAATGACAGAAAACCATAGTAATCAACAATAAAAAAGATGAAAATCCAGCGCAGCACATTGAGAAATCATTCAGTCTGTCAGCGCAGCTTGTTAAAGTACAATAGGAGGCCAGATTACAAAACAGCACATAGAAGGAAAGAGGATGAGGGAGAATCTGAAAACTAAGCTTTCTTCATTTCTATTTCTTTGGTAGAAGTTTTCCCTTCCCTCCTATTGTTTGCAGGCTATTTAAGAACCTTGGTTTACAATCATGCATTTGGCTAGAAAACCAGTAACTAAAAACAAGCAAACCAAAAAGTACTATCCCATGGTCAAGAGACTTGAAAAACACATCTTCTTACTTAAAAATCATGATCCAAAGATGAACATCTTGAGGTTCACTGCTCTGTTGCCCTGATGCTTGCTACCTGGGTAAATCCTTTCCTGCAAGTCGATTTTCATGGTGTCACTTTAAGAACTCTAAATTTCCCTATTCAAGTCATGAAAGATGTGCTTGAAAGAGTATTTGGAAAAACACTGTTTCTGCTTGCATAACGATGAGACTGATTATATCTAGGTCCATGCACTTTGAAGAGGGAAGTAGCCTAAGGGCCTGACTCAGCCTGTTGTTATTCTCTAAGGGAGCATATGTGCCATTAGTCCTTTTTTTAATGTATTTGGTACAGGGTCTCACTGTGCAGCTCAGATTTGTAGTGATTCTCCTGTTTTCAGACTCCTGGGGCTGGGGCCTGCACAGCTTGTGGTGCCTGGATCCAACCCGGGTCCCTGAATTTGTCTACGCTTGCCTAAACAGGTGCTTAGTCCACTGAGCTATCTTGCTGACCATTGTGTGATCAGTCTTATGGCACTACCATATGCTATGGGAATACTCAAGTCTGAACAATTTGCCATTTAAAGAAAAAAAATCAAATTCTATTGTTCTCTTTGGCTTTGTATAAAGATGGCAGAGAGAGCAAGGATATTGTTATGGCTCATATCTAGCCTACATCTAAAGCCTCCTGCCATCATAGGTGGGGCTTTTGCAGAGGTAGCTGGATCTAGAGTGTGTGACGGTGGAACTGATTCATCGTGCAATGCTAGGATCAAGGGCATTAGGATTAGGGGTGGGAGCACTACACACCCTAAGTGGCCTGGATAAGATACAAGGGGTAGGAAGAGCCGTGGTCATCTCTTGCTTGCTTTGCCACATTCTACCTGCCACAAACTGTTTCTTTTCTGCATTGCCTGTCTATCAACTACTCTACTGGAGACCAGCCAATTAGGGGCAGAAATCTCTATAAACTGAAAATTGAATAATCTTTTTCTCCTTTAACTTTGGGTATCAGATATTTTGCCTCAGTAACAACAGAAGTAATTAAGACACAAGTTTTGAATTAAAAATAAGTTCCTGGAAAGTTATTTAATAATTCTTGGTGGAAAGTAATTCTCAGGTTCTGCAAACAGTGACCAACATACTAGAACACACCCATGATTGGCATAAATGCTGACTTTTATTTCCTCTTTGAACTTGGAAGGCTCAGTGGAGGACAATTAATTGAGTCATCTGAACTCATTCACATCCAGGGAGAGGGTTATTTTCTAAGATTGAAATTTATATCTGTAATTGTATATCCCACTGGAGAATTTCAAATTTTCCATTTTTTAGTGTCAAGTATTATAAAATAAAATAAAATTAGTATTAACTAATATATTAAAAGTCTGTGTGAAGATGGGATATTTTT